>JADLZK010001389.1:0-265098 GCA_015847255.1 Hyparrhenia diplandra | reverse complement strand
AGGCACACTCATGCATCAAACTAGTGGGATTTCAGTAGCGTTCAAATTGTGTCCAGTTGTATTATGCATTTGCACTTTCTGCAGGAACTAATGTCTCTTTCTACTTTTGTGTTTTATCATCAGTAGTATCTGCTCGTTCTAGTATATGCTGATATATATATGCATAATCATGCTTTATGCATGCTGAAAGAAACATATTCTACGCCTTCCACTTTTTGGTCAACATCCTGACTTGCAATATCTTTTGCCTCCTGATGAAGAAACTAGTTCCAGTGGCAAAAAGGTCATTTCTACACACTCCAGTAATACTACCGCGGCGGTGTTCACATCGGCGTTCACCGCGGCATACAGAGTCTGCAGGGATGGTATCCAAGGGGTGTACAGTGACGGCAGGAGGATTCGCGGATAATAACTATTGGCAGGTTTCTGATTGCATAAGTATTTCTCAAATTCTCATCTTGTGTGGTTGCATTGCTGAACTCCCATTCTGAATCTTAACATTTAACACCGTTCATTCATGAACCTAAGAATTCGCCAGCCATACGTCAGTTGCGTCATCGCAGCGTCTGAACCTCGCCTGTCTAGAGCAAGCGTGGTTCTCAAACCTTATGAGGCCCGCAGAATCTGCGTGGAGAAGCCTCGTCCCGTTTACGAGCGAATACCATCGTCAGGTACAGTACACTAGCCTCACTACTGTGTTTTCTTCTCTCTGCCCTGCATGCTTATGTGTGTTTTTGGTTTCAGATGTCTCTCGAACTGAACTCATCAGAGGCGCCACACATGCAGGTTCAGAACGGAGCGAAGCTCTTCTTTCCAGGGTAATCAGCTGCTGACGCCTTCTTTCAGTTTTCCAGCTGGCAATCTGGCATGGATCACGGTACGTTCTCCTGTCTGTAATCGCCGCTACTCTGCTCTCCCAAACTCACTGCACACTTGCAGGCGCCTACCGCTCTGTTGGTGCTGCTGCCGGTGTTTGTGCATTACAAGATCGTCTCAGCAATCGTCCGGTAATAATATCCAAAATAGCGTCTTGTTTTTAACACAAAAACAATATTGGCGTCGAGATTTTTGTCACGGTCACGCAGTGATGTTGCTATGTGACTGAAGACTCTGCGTAAACTCATGCCCTTTGCGTCCGGCTCTGCACTGCAGTAGGAAAAATCAAGCGAGGAAGGACAGACTACAGAGGCGAGCAAAGAGCAGATCTCGTAGTCGCAAAGCAGGCGGAACGAGGAGTCGACAGGTAGAGACGTCGAGTCGACAAGGTACGGAAAGGAGTCTCGAGAAAGTTGCACACCACGGGGCGGTCGTGAGTCGTGACGGTCACAAACATTCTCCGCGTCGTACCGTTAGCGGAACCCGGAATATATAGAACGCGGTCGTGGACTCGGGGTTGGGTCGATCGACGCGTTATCGATTCTATCGACTCGAGACCCGTTCCCGTCTTGTCTTCGAAAAACGTCCAGAACCTGCGAGCCTGGGTCGGCGGCTCGGCGCGACGCGAAACGGTCTGAAACGTCTACGTTTACTACTATGCAGCGAGGCGTGTTCCTTGTGAAAGCTGACGACGCCGGCCGGATGTACAGTGGAAGCTTCCTTCCTGGACTGCGGCGACGACGAGGACGACCGCCGTTGAACGCGCGCGCGGCAGCCTCCTCCGTGGGCGTGCCTTGCAGATTCCGGCAGCTGTGACACTGACGGATACGCGTACGCACAGGACAACGACACTGTGTATTCGCATATTTGCATGTGGTTTTTGTTTCTCCCTTTTGACACGGCGTATATTGTATTTTTAAGTGTATAATAATATTTTTTCTTTCTTGTACGGTGTATATGGATGGTTCATGATGATGATCGATCGATCGATCTGGCGTGTCTCGAATTGCCGAATGTCAACGACAACAACAGAAACAAAAGTTGGCATATTCCATCCAGATCTCCGAGAGAGCTGGCTTCTTCCATCACCAACCCGTCGCGTTCGTTTGGGTACGATCTTTGAGCTAGGCAATTGTCGATTTGATGCGAAAGAGATATGCTGCTTTGAATCTTTGTGAGAGAAAATCTTATTGGATGGCCAGGCGATAAAGCATCCGGTAGTCCAGCGAACAGGCCGAGGCGTCGAGTGCCGGTCTTACGTGACGGCGGCGCCTGCGGTCCTGTATCGCTTGTTTTCCCGCTGCTGTTTGAGCGCGGGCGCGCGTCGTCGCCTCGCCTCGGACCTGGCGATCACGACGGGCACACACTAGTCGGTCGCCAAACGGCGAACCAACCAGCCTGCCTGTCCATGTCCAAATCGGACGCACCGCACGCTTAACGTACACGCAACAAAAATACTAGTACTAGTTGTAGTTGATGGAAGATGGTGTAGCGGGACGTGGCATGTGGAAGCTGGTTGAGCCGCGTGATGACGGCGTGTTCTCCGCCCGGAAGGCGGCGCTTGCGCGGTCCTTTCTGCCGGCGACGGCCGGAAAGCGTGGAAGAAACGACCAGGAAGCCTGTTGCTTCGTTAAGTCTGGGATAGCACGGGTTTTGGTTGGGATCAGAACGGTGGTGGAATGTGTAGCGTGACGCAACACAACAAGACCGCGTCACCGTCATCTTCTCCTTCTGATCCCGAACAAGATGCCCCCTACGAAATTACAAATTTGTCGTGTGTCCACGACCTCAAGAAAACGGCTTTGCGCGAGAGGAGAGGTCCATTTGGCAATGTATAGAGGAGCAAATGTTTTGGTTCTCGCTAATTATAATAAAACCGGCCGAAGCTGATGTTGGCAATCCTTAAAATAGCAGTAGCAATGGCAGGAGAAGAATAATCCTGGCTGGCCAATCAATTTCCCAATCATAAACTTGAGGAGGATGGACGTATACAATTACAAAATCCAAAAATAGTGGTGGAATAAGAAATCATGACTTAATAGTAGGATAATGAAATAAACCTTGGAGGATGCTGGATGCAGCAAGAAGTACAACTAAGTAGACATCGAAACAGGAACAATCATCACAAACCACTTTTATACTGCTGTACTACACTGAAATTGAACACACATTGTTGCCAAATTAAAAATTCAGAACAAAAACGAGGAGAGGCAACAACAACACCTTTGGCGCCGGCGCGCCCTCCCTCTCGTGGGTGTACAATATCAAATCACAAACACACAAACGGCCTCGTCCTTTTCCTCGTCTCTCTCTCTCCCTTTCCGTTTTTCTTCAGCGCGGTCGGTCGCGGGTCGCAGCCGCCGCGACGGCCGCGCGCGTCCCCTTCCCCGAACTCACCCCACCTCCAGGCACGTATAAATCAATCTGTGCATTCGTCCTTGGCACGACTTGATTCCTTGATTCCCCTGCTATTCTCCTCCCGCGCGCGCTCTCGCGTGGCCTTTCTTCTTGCCAGCGACGACTTGGAGCGCGCGCGCCGCCGCCGCCGCCCAGGCCTTCGCCGGACCCTTCGCCAGGTCGTCGCCGGCGGCAAGCACCCACCAGGTATGCCTACCCTCCTCGTCCCTCCCTTAATGACCCGCGGAATCGAGGCTCACCCCCAAACCCAATGCAAACTGGCATTCGTATTTTTGGTAATCGGATCTGATTTGGGTTTTGACTAGTGCATACTGACTGAATCTCACCTATTCGCATCGTCTCCTCTGTATCACCTGGTTTATATGTGATGATCAACCAAACTGTTTATATCTCCTATTGCAGACGGACTTGTAGAAGCGAGAGGAAGTATCTGCCGGCCATATTTCACGCCTGAAACTGGTGAAGTCCGAGGAGTAATGAGACTTGTGAAGCTTAGATAGATGAAGCTGCATCAAGTTTGGCAGTTAGGCATCAGAGCATGAAGGCCGTTCCACTTCCTCGCCGAGACCAGCTCGAAAGGCGAGCGTGGATACTTGCCGTTCGCGGCTTTTATCTTCATCGCGCTAGCCTGGGCTTATGTATCCTCCGCATTACAATTCTCCTGTGAGAGATTCGGGCTTCCTGGAAGGCTTCTGCCGGAGCCTGTCAGGGAATTGACTGATGACGAGAGGGGGCCTCGCGTGTTGTTTTCAGACAGATCCTAACAACACCTCCTGTTCGGTCCAAGAATTTCGAAAACCCAGCTTTCATGTTCTTGACCCCAGGGACGTTGCCATTTGAAAGATTATGGGAAAAATTCTTTGAGGTAAACATCCCCTGTTTTTGTTTGTTCTGTTGGTTGATTCATCACATTTTTATCATAGCTCTTGCAGGAGTGAATGCATATTGTCTTTCATAATTGGTATTGGTCTATGCTACACAACTAGGCTTCCATTAGAACTACTTCGAGATTCAAACATTAATTAATCTTACTAGTTTTGCACGTAACAGTTTGCTCTCAGTACAACTAGGCATTGACATTGCTTGTGTGTGTGGCTGGTTGTTACTCATTTGCTTGTGGCATGTGTGCTCTCTGTACGCTGCTCTGCTGCAGGTTTTGTGTGTAGGTTGATTCCTTTCTCTTTTTCTCTGTAGCATAATCAGCTTTGTATCTTATATTTTTCTCCTATATTAATATAATGATGCGCAGCTCTCCGTGTGTTCAAGTAAAGAAAAAACAAATTTGATACTTATATACAGGAAGGACACAAATTTTTGGAATTTAACAATCATTCAAGATAACAAGCAAGACTGATCTTTTTGAAGTTCTGTTTTTGTTTTCAAAAAATTCTGTTCTTTTTTGAAGTTCTGCATAACTACTATAGCTTGAAGCCACTCTTTTTACATGATGAAGACCTTTATTGTACAGACATATTGCATTACTGTTTAGGATCATTTATAGTAATAATTTCATTTTGTAACAGCTACAATTTAATGATGCGCCCTGAGCATTTTTGTTTAAAAGTACAGTATGGAGTATTGCCAAGGCCCATTAATCTTTTGAAGGAATATCATAATCATTGTGTCATTGTCTTTATTTATAAGTCTGTTTTTCTCCATGACCTCCTGTTATTTCTGCTAGGGCCATGAGGGAAGGTATACCATATATATTCATGCCTCAAGGGAGAAGCCAGAACATGTCCAGTCCCATATTTGTTGGTCGAGGAGATACACAGTGAAAAGGTAAAACCCTAGTTCCACGCATGAAGAAGGAACTGAGCTCAGTTGGTGGGAGGTGGTTCTACACAGTTACGACAACCACTACCCAAGTTCAACTGTTCAGGTCCCTCTTTAACTCGAATATGTGTGCCTATATTAACAGTGTCAGCTAGTTCCTCCTAGGTTGGTATCTTTTTGTTCTACACATGAGAAGAGTTAACTATTTTTAAGAAAAACAGATTAGTTTCAGCATTATGTTTTTTGACAAAGTTATTTCCTATGCTTCGTAGATTGATACTGGTAAGAACTCATCCAGAAGCTAAGCGGTGATAACCTGAATGATCTTATTCCCATTGCAGGTAACTTGGGGGTAAAAATTTCTATGGTTGATGCTGAGAGGAGACTGTTGGCAAATGCTCTACAAGACATTGACAATCAGCATTTTTGTTTTTGCTATCTGATAGGTATGTATCATGGTTTTGCTTTCATCCCATTTTATTTCATAATTTGTTCTTTCAGGTCTTTTACTATTCTTTTGTGTGTGTTTGCAGCTGTGTACCTTTGCACAATTTTTGATTATGTATATGACTACCTGATGGGGGGCAAAACTCTCAGTTTTGTTGACTGGTAAGTTTTTCTTTATCTAAAATTCATATCTGACTATAAATTAGAATATACCCTATAGCTCTTGGTTCTACTTTTTACACTGGATGGTTTCACTGATCTCAGCTGAGTTTTCTGTTGAGCTATTATTCATTTAGCTTACATCATGTTTTGTTTTCTTGATCGAAGTTTTTTATGATCCTGGACCACATGGAAGTGGAGTATTCACAGAATATGTTCACAGAGACTGATTTTTAGGAAGGGATTCTGAGTATCTTGCAATCATCTTACCTTTTGTAAAAAATCTGGGGTCATTCTGATGGAAGAGTTTGTTTTGACTTCCCAACTATTTCAGTGGTTCTCAGTCAACGCCAACATGCGTTGATGATGTTGCAGACAGCCTTTACTATACTAAGTTCAAGCTTCATTGCAGGGGTGAGATCTTGTCTTCTATTTACTTCTTTCTTTATGCAGTATAGGGTCGGGCCGGAATGTATGATTGTCCTAATGCGGCAAAAAACATCAATCTTTTGAAATTGTGCGGGAGTCGAAATGTATGTAGAAATCAAGTTGGAGATTATGCCAAGTCAAAGCACACCTATATTTTTGGAATGGACAGAGTAATACTGCAACGATCTATAGTTTGATCTAAAAGATGATGTGGCCTTGTATTGGATTTGCATTCATTTTGTTCTTTTTTAAACTAATTTACAAATTACTGTTGATGGATTTAGTTAACCCCTTTTTTCCTTCATTTTACCACATTGGACTTTCATGTATTTTCTGCTACATAACATGCCTATATCAATGTTTTATCTGTCCTTTCAGCCTGGGATGGAAGATGAATTGCATAACTGCTATGCTGATGAACATTATTTGCCCGGCAGTATTCCATGTCAGTACACAATGACCTTTCAGTTGCTGAAATTAATTTGTCATCTATATAATGCCACTGCAGCCTGTTTTGACATTGCAAATTTTGCTGTTGTATCAACCAGATGATGGACAGATGGAATTGCTAACTGGTCTGTAACCCATGTTGACTGGTCTGAAGGGAAGTGGCATCCGAAACACAGGGCAAGGATGTCACTTTCGAGCTCCTGAGGAATATAACAGTATGTGTTCACGCGCCTGCTCATCTCCTGTCTATTTTTCCGGGTGGTTATTTGCCCGCCATCCTTTTCTAACCTTAAACCCCTTTGATCGGCGCTGCAGTCAATTGACATGAGCCACCATGTGCTAGAGTGATAACTTTCCGAGAGTACCTCCCTTTCCCCTGTTTCTCTCTCTCCCAGTGATGGATAAAAATCACGGTATGCTTAAGGTTTTTGCTGTTCTGCAGAAAGTGGTTACAGAGAAGCCCTGCCTATGGAATGGAGCAAAGAGACCGTACTATCTGTTTGCAAGGAAGTTCTACCCTGAATCCATAGATAATCTCTTGACCTTGTTCATGAGATTATACACTTATTTGAGCTTCTAGGTGGGCTTAGAGGCTACAGGGATACACAGGAAATCTTTTGTTATAGAAATCCTTGTACATTGGATAGCAACAGAATAGGAGATTAATTGACAGAATAGCAATTGGTGAGAAGGCTTTCGCTGCAGCAGCAGTGGCTTGGATTTACCACGACAAGCCATTGCTGCTCCTTTATACTCGTGTTACTTTCATAGTTTTTCTTTTTTAGCTGTGGCGTTTTACCATGTACGTACATCAAAGCTTATTAAATGGAAAATTTGAGACCATGGTCTTATATTTTTCTCCGCTCCGACACTACGAGGGTAGTCTTGGCCATCAGAGTTTCATTTGTACCATTTTGCATTTTAATAAGTTGCAGCATAAATGTTTTTGTTGATGTGACGTCTTTAAGAAGAAATGTATTATGGGGATGAAACTCTCTTGAAACAATTACTGACAACTCTATATGGTCAAAATTTGTGTTTTTTAAACTATAAAATAAAATGAAGTTTTTCGATTTGAGAATTTTTAAATCTTTTGTTCTATTTCATGACATGATAATGCGAAAACAAAAACCCTATTTGTTTCATTTTAAGCAGCATTATCAGGGTCAAACTAACACTCTCATTGAAAACCATGTAAACTTCTAATGGCCAGGCATAGGATGTTGATCAGGGGCGTAGAGAGGATTACATAATTTCTGGCTTAACCGTTTGCCTCTAATCACACTTTTGTAAATCTATCTTCTAGTGGTTATAACCTCATACTTTGTGGATGCGCATCGCATGAAATTAGAAGTTTCGTAGTTGCGAGAGGTTGGTTTTGCATAAGATATGTTTCAAACTTCATTTATGTGATGAGGTGACATGAAAGCGATTTTTAGCAAAACTCTTCATTGAGACCTACTTTATACTCCGTCCACAAAATAAAAGACATTCTGCGCTTCCCAATAAGTCCAGCGTTCCAAAATACGGCAATTATATATTAAATATGTAAATATTTATGCTAAGTAATTAGTATCATCGGATTTAAGTCTAGTTTTTACTAAATTTATTTGAAGATTTAAATGAGATGCACATATACAAATCTAAATCAAAGTTTCGAGAAAGCTGACCGGCAGTGCCTCCCTATAACGCTCATTTTTATTTTTCGGACGGAGGGTGTAGCTGAGATTGACCACTTGTTTCAACTTAAGATAAGACTGCAAGGGTTGTTCAGTTAGCTGTTCTATTCTATTCTAGCTGGCTGGGTTAAGTGATAAACAGACGTATGATAAGTGAACATCATTGAGTACCTATGTAGCGCTTAATCACGTTTCGGGAGAGAGAAGCTATTCAGTGGCAGAAGTACCTTGTCTTTGCAAAATAAAAGAAATAATGAGTATATGACGGAAACGAGGCAGGAAAACCCTCGATCAGGAAATTTTGTTTTTCTGTTTGGAGAAAAAATTAGAAATGGGTGAGGGACAAGGTCCAGCTATCGCCACACGAAGAGCAGACGATGAAAATGTCCGCTTCCGCTGCGGCCGCCTCCCCGCCCTTCGCTTCTCCTCCACCACTCCGCCACTAGCTCCTCTCCGCCGGCGGCTCCTGTCCGTCCGGTGCTCCTAGCCGCCGCCCCCGGTGTCCGGGCGCCACCGGAGCTCGTGGACTCCGTCCTCTCAAGGTAACACTGACGCCGGTAGTCTCTTGCTTCCTGGGTTTCTGCTTCGTTTCAGTTCGTTTGTTGCGAGAAACTCGGTTTCTTCAGAGCCTCAGATTCGTATAGTTACATACATGTCTGCAACTATGTTAAACGCGATGTCTCCAGCTTGGTACTACCGACCGACTTTCAGGTGAAGGGAACTGACCGAGGAGTGCTGCTGCCTGAAGATGGGCACCAGCAAGTGGCTGATGTCGCCCTGCAGCTGGGGAAGTACTGCATAGACGAACCCGTCAAGTCCCCGCTTATATTTGGAGGTAAAAATAAAAAGCTTGGTTTGCCCAACGTTGCATTTCTATGTGGTCTATTTGTGTGGTGGCACAGCCAGACAGTAACACGAGGGTAAAGAACCATCTTGCAACCATATGAAGGGGAGGGGCGCCTGTCGCCGCAAATGAGAAGCGCAAGTTAATCTTTTACGTTCGGTGATGGCTGCCGCTGCTATTACAGAGTTTGATCTTTATCCATGGTTGGTGTGCCATCCTGATTAAGTCAGCTTTGCATAATCTCGTTCAATTGACCAGAATGGGAGGTTGTGTATTGCTCGGTGCCAACTTCGCCAGGAGGGCTTTTACCGGACGCCTCTCGGCCGCCTGATATTCAAAACTGATGAGATGATTCAGGTGGTGGAAGCACCTGATATAGTCAGAACAAGGTGTCATTCTCCGTCTTTGGCCTTGAGGGGTGCAGTATCATTGAAAGGTAGATCAAATGTTTTCTAACAAGCCGTTTCATGTGTCAGGTTTGTGCACATTTAGTAATTTGATTTATGTTATCTTCTTTTGTATGTTGGGCATGCAGGTAAGCTGAATGTATTGACAGTAAATGGATTCAGGTCATATTTGAAGCCCCAGAGCTGAAGGTAGGCTCCTTGGGGTTCCAATACGGTGGGCGAGAGCGAAGTCAAGTTGAGATCACCTAGCGTCGACGAGAAGATCAGGCTAGAAAGGGATCCAGAGGCTCGCTCTTTGTCTTCCTTGACGATGATAGAATGGCATCATGTGTGTAACATCATATGCTTTGAATTGAGACCACAGCACACTGCACACGGGATGGCACTGGATGTGGTCGTCTGTACAATATTGTATTCAGGATTTTTATGATAATTCAGGAGTCAATCTGGGTAGCTGTTTCTCTGCAGACTTAACCTGAAAAATGTTGCCGCGTAGTTTGTGGTCGATGATGATAATGCATGTAGCATTTATTTGGTTGTAAGATGATGTTTTGATTCCTATACACAGACTGACGAAACAAAATCAACACCATGTTTGAACTTTGAACCATGGAAATTCAAATTCTGTAGGACGAACTTGCAGAAAGTAGCAGGATATCGTTGGCAGCCAAAGAAACCGTGTAGGAAATCATCAGAGCGCTGTCCAGTTTTCAGTACGTGTTCTGAATTTCTGATGATGCGGTTGTGTAGTTTTAACTGTAGGAAATACGCCTGTCAGCAGACGTGCCTTGGCTTGGCAGATAGGTGCTCTTCGGCTTTTTTTTAAAAATGCTTTTTTAATTACTAATTGCAAATTTTAGACGCTGTTATATGAAAATTGGAGATAGGGGCCTCGTATCGGCTTGAGGCCGTGGAAGATACCGACGGATATCTGTGTCTTCCTCAGTTCACCATGACGAGCAGACGGGTCGAGATGCCAGCAGATGCACCCCAGACCTTTCCCGTGACTCTGCAAGTCCCCCTCCCGTCCGTCTCGGCGATGGCAGTCTTGCTGGGCGGTGCAGATGCGAGCACGGGCCTGAGCAATCCTTCAACAAGAATCGAGGCGCGTCCGCCCCTTCTTGGTGAGCCAGCCATCGAACCACTCCCCCACTCCCCCACCCCTTCAGGCCTCAGGACGTTTCTTCTTTTTTGATGCTTCTGAATTCTGTCTAAGTTATGTTAGTTACCTTGCCTTTTCCACCGTTCAGTTCTTGAATATCCTTCTGACTTGCCGAGGATTCCGCTCTCTAACATTGATAATTCCTACTTTTCCTTCATGCAGCCAGGAGATCCAAGTACTCGGGACAATCTGGTAAGAGTGCACGCATTAGCCTTTTCTAGCTACATCGATTCATTTCTCCTTACAAAAACAACAAAAAACTCTGCATTTTTATGGATATAAAGCAAAAAGCTTGCAAAGATGCATTGTGAAGAGCTCGTGCTCCAGTTCTAATAATTCGTGTAACCTTTATAATGGCCAAAATGTTCTTATGTCAAGTTTCCTGATTCTGATGCCTGCATTTCCATGTTTGCAGAAAATGCCCATGCACGTTTGTTAACGGTTGGAAAGAAGAGGTCCTGAGGACACAGCAACTTGTTGAAGAAACAAGAGGAAGCTCGTTACTATTGCGATTTCGAGGACACACTTATCAGGTCCAACCCAAAACTTACCAGGTATACTTCGTTAAGTGATCCTCCAACTTTAAAGATGGTAGTCGATGCATCCAATACAGGGATTCACTGCAGTGTGCATATCAATATGTGCGGCATCAGCATACAACATATTAACATACTATGTTTTTGTGTATGTTGCTATTTTCCTGATATTCTTAGACTAGCTTGTGACTGGTGATCTCCATAAAACCTAAAAAGAGAGGGTACTTGCATCAATACAGTCGATTCACTGCAGTGTGCATATCAATATGTAATGCTGACATCAGCATACAACATATTAACGTACTATGTTTTTTTATTGTATGGTGCTATTTTCCTGATAATGTTAGACTAGCTTGTGACTGATGATTTTCACAAAACCTAAAAACAGAAGTCAGACAAGGTACCATTAAATACCAAAAAGTTCTTCCTCCATCTGTACTGTTTTCTAATGCTTTCTTCAGTGATGTAAAGGTGCAAGTTGAAGCAGAAGACACGGCTATGATGCAGCAGCTCAAGTCTGACGATTTTGTATGTTTCAGTTAATCAGTTCCCTCTTGCTTCGGTTCACATGTGCTCTGCTATAACTTCTGCATAATGCAGTCGCTTTTGTGTCCTAACGTTTTCCACGTATGGCGGGTGGTTGTGTTGGATGAAAATGGGAAGGATGTCATATCGGGCAGATAGCTGATCTGATCGGGGGATGCTGGCAACACAGTATGCTCTGGAACTTGGTCCATCATAGATTCATAGCTGAGCTATTCTTTAATTGATTTTTGTGATCGTAACTTCTGTTATCTCAATTTTTCTATTTGAGGTTTGAACTCCTGGAAAAATATAGGAATGGCAAGATGTCTATAAGCGGTCAATAATGTTTCATATCTTGTAGGGATCATCAAGGCTGACATTTTGTATTGGTGGACCATATGGTCTCGGGGTACAAGTGCGAGAGCGTGCAGATGCAACAATTAGGCTGTCCTCACTAGTTTTTGAACCATCAAGTTTGCTTTGATAGTTCTAATGGAGCAGCTCTACAGGTAAACAATTAGCCTATCTGATGCCATTTCTGCACTTTGAACACAGTTTCTGTGGAACACCCCCTGTATGGTTGTATGATCTATGGTGTGAGATAGGCACAATGTAACACAACTATTTAAATACTTGCTTTTCACCTGTGACCAGTCACACGTCAGCTATTGCATTAATTTGCAGGGCATGGACTATAATAAAAGGACAGAAGTATCACCATTAGGCTATGTGCTATCATCGTCATTCGCTGCTGTTTGTAGGACTTGGGAAATGGAAGACTCTGCATCTGCATGCATGAAATTGCAGGTATAGTATTCAAGACTCATTGTACTTTACAGTTATAGAACCCCAAATTTCTCAAAATGGTTCATTTAATATGCTCGTTGATTGATGACGTTCAGTTTCCAGCACAGCATGGACACATGTAAATAAGAAGAAAATCTGCTGGATGCTTTACTTGTTGCTGGGCGGCTTCGTGCTTCAAGCTGTAAGCAAGATAGACACCTCGTGCAGCCAATGAATATGCTATCTGCAGCTGAAGTTCTGCAAAAACGAATGGCACACCTGAACATTCTGCCAAGAGAATGACTGAGATTATGCAGTCATGAGATTTTGTTCCTCTTTCATTAAAACTAGTAGCAGGGCGCGCATTCACGCGCCCGTGCCGCGTAAAAAGATGCGAGAATGACTATATTGAATCCATAGCATTTTTGCAAAAGTCGAGGTGTTAGAACACGAATGGCGCAGTAGGCAACTGCTAAACAAAATTTGCAAGTACTATCATTTTGCCAGGGCTTAGTACACATATTTGGTTCAAATTCGAGAAGAGTGTTGGTCTTCTGGTTGAAGTTCTGATCCTGGCCAATTATTTGAGTAATCATGCTAACAGCAATCGTGCGCCTAGACAACCTCAAGTATGCTCCCTAAGAGATTGGCTCTTACAGAATTCTTGGACACATTGAACTGAATAGTGTGACCTGGAAAAATTTTAAAATATATAAGCATCTCTCGATATAATTGACAACCATTCAAATGAATAGTAAAGAAAGAATGGGAAAACATCTCCATATGATTCCCCAGGACATGTTATTTAACAACTTAGATGCAGCTGTATTCCCGTATCTTGATACTGAAAGGTCAAGGATTAACATCACATGGCCAAGATCTTGGTTTTAAACCTGCTGGAAGTCTAGAACCTTATCCACTTCATATTAAATTCCAAATGCAATAGTGGATCATTTAACGCATTTATAGGGAAGAGAAGCTCCATGAAAACATACCTTAGAACCATTTTGAATGGGTCAAGTTTCCAATTTCCATAAGCTGCCAACTATCCTGTTCACAGATTGGAAGAATCAAAGGGCCTTGAAACATCCCGAGAAGAAGGAAGCTGCAGGGAATATAGCATCCAAGAGGCAGAACACTTGATACCTAACATGAAATTCCATTTTAGATACACAAAAGAAACAAAATACTCCTAGTGACATAGAAACCCCCTCATCCCCACCTCAAATGAATCAATTTGTGCCTGCTTTCTAAGTGCTGCACTAATGTGGCGATTATTAACCACTTGTTCTGTTAACTAATTACAAAAAGGAGCATGTAGTACTACTGTGATAACCTATATTTTGATGAATTGGCCCACCTAACACTTTGGCAGTCCAAAAATGATACATTGTCTCCACAGGCTACAGTCAAGTATTTATGGCAGACAAAAAATTTGAAGAACATGAAAAAACTTAGGCAATGGAAACGGCACCAATGCCTGTGATATTTTGTGGCAAGTGGCCAATTCACAAACATAAAGCATCTATACGATATTATTAGTAAGTTGCTTCCGGCTGAATTAGCCGTAATGAGAAAAGCCATGTTTGGATCAGACCCTAAACAATTCGCACAATGACAACATAGTCAATACTTTCATCATGTTAGATAGCATATGCCGTAAAAGGCAATGCAATAATATTGTTTTTCTATCATCATGTGGAGCAAACAGTCCAAACTTTTCTGTTGGGTGACACGTGGATAATGCAGAGCTTTGTTACAGGATTAACACTCTTGACTGTAATTTTGCTTTTATATCAAGAAGCTAGTAGAAAACACATTACAACAAACACGGATGCAAAATTTAAAAGGTTATTGAATTTCAGTTAGTAGTACCTTGCAATGATCCAAGAGATCCAGCTGGGCCGTGCTCTCCAAAGTTGAGCCGAAAGATGTCTATTATATCTTTTGTTACGTTTAATTGGATGAGTATCGCAGGGTCCTATTCACTTCTATATACATCTGTAAACACCTCCTCCATTGAGCATTTTCTTCCTTTATCTATAAAGGATAAAGATCAATTGTCAGTTAGATACCTCCATCTATGATCTTAATTTAATTTCACAAAAATAAATGTTATAGACCAAAACAGCCTTTAAATCAAACCAAAAAGAAGGGTAGCATAAATCAAAGTTTTGTTCTTTAACAGAACCTGAGACAGACAAAAGAAACATATAGTGCAACACAGCAACCACTTCTTTTAGCACTGGACGATGGGAAACCTTGGTACGATGAATCACTGGACGTTGGAAAAATAACCTCAAATGGAATTGAAGTGAGCACAGCAAAATATGTCACAGGAGCTCTATTGGTCCTCATATGCGTACAGGAAAAATAGGAAATTGAAGGACCATGTGGAGGAGGAGAAACCATGGCCATCCTTTCATTAATCCTCGAGCATTGAAGAAGAACCTCTACAACTATTTACTGAGTATGCGGAGCCAAAAATTATATATAAGGGGCCAACTACAAAAGTCTAACTTCTAATAATGAACATAACTCAACCGTCAAGTTTCTATGGTGACCTTTTAAGCTAATTCATCGACTTTGACATGGGTGCCCTGATTTAAATTTTATATGGATTCTAAGATATAAGATGCTATTTTTTTTTAGTGTTAGCAAAATGCCCGTTAACAACAAAGATCTACGATGATTTCATAAATCTCATCAAGGTCTGGTGTGCTAGTCTTTCATACTCCCTCTATCCCTAATTGATCGTAGTCGTCGGTTTTCATGCCACAAGTTTGACTCGATTTGTACAAAATACATGAAACATTTATATCTCCAAATAAATTTATTAAAAAACTAGACAAAAAGATCTTTCTCGATGATACTAATTACTTATCATAAGTATTTATATATTTTAATATATAATTGCTTGGTAGTATTTTCTTGAAGCGAGAGAAAACGAACATTTAGGAACATTGAGGGAGTATGTGTTTATAGGGGAATTTTATTATTATCTAATGTTTTTTTTTATGTGTTCATATAAGTTATTTTAATTTAATATAGTTGTGCTTAGTATGATTTTATAATCTATAGGATATTAACATGTATATATAATAACAATTTGTTATATTCACTCTTTTAAATGTAAATAAAAATTTATAAATACATACTTAGAATTTTTTTTTGCCACATGTTAGGGGGGGGGCATGGCCCTTGCCAGCCCCTTGGCTCCGCCACTGACTATTTACATGCATATATTAATAAATAGCTAAAATAGTTGTAAAACAACTGACTATTCAAAGCTTCACTACTATCCAGAGCTTCTGACCTACTCTCTAATGCAGGTTTCTATTGTCCTGATTTTCATCAGCCATAAGGCATAAGTTTCTGCCTCCAGTATAAATCTTTGATGGATATGCTATGCACAAAAAAACATTAGGCAAAGATACATAGAAGTAAAATGCTTATTAAACCAAGAACCATGGACAAAAAAGTAGTTTATCCTAAGATAACTAACCTGTAAGACAAAAAATACCTGGTAAATTAATAAGCAATAGGTAGTCACTCTTGTCTAGAAAATCAAACCATGACAAAGAATGCTAATCATCTAGGCTGCTAATCAGTGGCATTTTTTTTCTCAGAGTAAAAAGAATGCAATGCACATCCCTTATAGAAGAAGACTAAAATATCACTTTTTTGGGGAGCTGGAATCTTGTCCATATGACAAACTTATTGAAACCAAAGTCTTTGCATAATCAATCTTAACAGAGTGTTCAGATTATTTGAAACTTTCATAACAAAAAGCCTCATAATGCATTAGCATATTTTCCAGAAAAAAATTATATGAACACATCATGTAGATTTGTGATTTTTCTGAGTGCTAAAGATAAGGCTTTGATGAACCTTCTTTATTTTAGTAACATGTACCATGCAAAATAGACTTAATTAGCATGCAGTGAGAGCCTTACCAAACTGCTGTAACTAAACTTCAACAGAAGGCAGAGAACATACCGACTTAAATTTGGAAGACCTAACCACTGCTATGCCCACATCCACTATTTGAATTGCGCCTACAACTCCACTTGCTTCATTACATGACATATCCAGTAGTAAACAATGAGTAAGAACAACACTTTTTGACTAACTAAAACCCACCGGTGTTGGTCAAAAATGCAGTACAATAGCATAATGATATTCTAAGAAAATCCGGTAGTGACTAAACACAAATGCGAACTATTTTCACTTTCGGATGATGGCCATCTCCTCTTCATCCATTGCTAAAATCAATCAATAGGTAGGAAGCAGGGGGCATAGCGTAGTGCAGGGGTTTTGACCATACCTAGGGTTTTTCGACAAACGGAGGGCACAAACCCCGGAAGGAGGAGGCATCGAGGAGGTCGTGCGGAAGATGATGAGGAAGATGGAAGGGGCTTGGGCCCCATCACCGCGCTAGCTAGCGCCCCGCTGTAAAGCGACGCCGTCGTTTGTCGCCCGCCACCGGGAGAGGGCGCCGCCGCCTTGCTCCCGGGGAAATCGCGAGGAAGGGGACGGAGGGAGAGGACATGGAGGGAGGGGGGGCAGCCGCAAAGACGCCGCGCATGCCCGCCGTGCCGTCGCCGTCTCCGCCGCCTTTTGGCACCCCCGGCGTCGAGAGAGATCGAGAGGGATGGGAAAGGCCGTTTTTGACAGAATGGAAGGCCAATATATATTGGGTGGCCCCGCTCCGTATGAAGGCGGCCAACACAGAGAGAAGCGAGGAAGAATCCGGGCCAAAAGCCGACTTAGCGCGAGATCCGGTTAAAAGTTGAATCCGCTCAGGGCCATCGTGGCCACACACGTTCAGGATCCAACGGCGGGAGTTAATTCAGGCGGCGTGGGGCGGGTGCTTAGCGGAGGAGAAGCCCCCGGGCTTTGTGGGGGAGTAAATGAGCATAGTGAACGGAGATTTTTTAATGTAATTCTTTGGGCGTACACCCTCCATCCCATTGAGTTTGTCACCCTGATTCCTCGTGCCATCTTGTTCGATGGTTTGTCTTATTCAAATTTTTACACAAATATAATTTATTTTGTTATGACTTGTTTAGATCAATAAAGATACTTAAATATTAATTAATTTATTTTATTATTTACATAAATATTTTGAATAAGATGGATGGTCAAAAATTTTTAACACGAGGACTTGCCCCATTTCCATTCATTCAAACGGAAATACATGAGTTTTAGGATAGCTAAGACCAGAGAAAGACAAGGAAAAACAAGAGCAACTCCTATCAGCTACTAGCAATGCCAGCTCAAGAAGCTAAACAGAAGAAGCAACCAGGAGTTTAGCAGAGTTCCTAGAAAGGCAGAGATCGAAGCTCATGCCATAAGCCAGACTTCAGTTATTACATGCCACATACAAAATAACGACATCAGAAACTTCTTTTTGTCACATAAACATGTGTTGAGACAATCCTTCAACTTCTCTTCTCCTTCAGATTGATTGACATCTTCTTTAGATATCTTGATCGTCATCCTCTTTCTGACTTGTGCTCGTCACCATCCTTAGCATATTGTTGATCCCATTGATGACTACGGATGGTCAAATATGAAGTTTAAAAGTCAAAAACATCAAACTGTACTTCATGCTGAATGTTTGTTTTGCGCACTTCGACTGAGTTGATTCATCGACGAGCTACTGAGGTAGCTGACAAAATCAACCGAGAAAAATAATAATTGTTGTACTTCACTCTGACATAAATTTCTAGCACTCTTAAGTACAACGGGAGCATCCATCTGGATGTAACTCACAAATTATAAATCAAGGTTTCAGCCCTGAAAAAAAAGTTCACATCCTTCATGTTTCAGACATTTTACAACAGGGACTGATACTGTATTTAGGTGAAACCATCCCATATTTCTACAACTCAAATAATAGTTCATTTGATAGGGTGTCAGGCTACTCTTTACATGTGAGCTGCAAATATTGCTGGAAGCAGGAAAGGATTGGTTCAAGAAGTCATTGAACACGAAACATAACAATATTGACTAACACCAAAGATGTATTCAGGTGTATAAACAGAAATCGTTGAGCCGCTTCATACGCTTCATATAATTATTTCCCCTATGTCGCCATAATTATATCACTGTTGATAGCTTATTCCACTGACGAGATGAGGCCTAGTCATTGTGCTGAAAACCAGGAAGAAGCGATGCAACAAACCCTACAACAACCAGCTGGACCTCTTTCAAGACACCACCAAGCCAATTGCGCTGATTTCCTTCTACCTCTGCCTCTTGTGGATTCTCGTTACCAGCTGCAGCATCTTGTTCATGGTTCTCAGCAGCTTGGTCAGGGGTTTGCAGGCCCTGCGATTTTCCACAACAGCAGAAGTGATTAGTCGCATTAACACTCCCTTAGAAAAGAGACATATGTATCATTATTGGTACTTGTAGTCAAATCAAAAGCAGAAAACAACCTGGCTGTTAAAAGCATGAAACACCATTCCATCAAAACAGGAATCAACATGAGACATTAGACAGCTATAACATGTCTCGTCTGTTGGTGCTAATTATCGCCACTGGCCATTTACAATTTTATTTCATGCAAGGGCTACTGCTGTTTTATATGAACCTCCCATTGAAAAACAGATGGTAGTGAAAAGGAAGGTTATAACATTATGGTGAGATTATTAATATACTAAAAAGTGAAATTGGTGTTTCAATATGATGAATAATCATGCATAGAGCACAAATAATACAGAGAGAAGTATAGGGAAGCTACCATTGGGCTGCTCATTGCCATCATTCTGGGCAGGCAGAGGGGCACGGTTCTCGACCCGAGCAGGAGCCTGTGGTGGACGAGCAGCTGCCCCTCCCGCCCGCTGAAGCCATCTTACAAAAGGTGTAATAGCTCCGGTTTGATATCTGTATGATACAGATCCCATGAGGTTATCTAGCAGCACCATATATAGGTTATACAAGTAATGGAGAGTAAACTGTGAAATGACATCAAGTATTTTGGAGACAATTTGAGCAAAGTACTCACAAGTAAATCAATGAGGCAAACAGTATGAGAAGAAACAGCCTTTGTTTTGAGAGCCTTCCTGGCTAAAGAGAAACACCACTGCAGCTAGTTTGATGATCAGGGCCAAGTCAAGCTGAAAAGCAAAGTGAAACCTCCTCACAACAACTTGTCTTTGAGGTCCATTTTGCTGCCTAGCATCCTGTACATTCTCTTCACCAGCGGGGCCACCGGCGCTTTCCTTCAAGCACAAAAGGGTGGATATAAGCAAGCAGTTGGACAGTTCAAAACTTCATAATGCTTTGCACTGGTCCCAAGTATCCCCACTCCCCAATGACTAAACCAGAAATAAAATGGAATGCCATAGCCCATAGTAGCAAACTACATTGGCTTCATCATTCTTGCAGCAGAAGTTGTTTCTTTTTTAAACTGCTCAAAATCTGTAACCAAGTTTCACATGTTAGCTGTAGTTCCATTCTATCTTCCAGCATGGCAGCATCAAAAAAACAGCACTTGGGCAACATTCAAGTAAAAAGTTAAAAGGTGTTTGTGTTGTCGTATTCTCAATCAAATTAGTCATTACTAACTAGTCAGTTATAGCAAGTCCCTGATGTCAGTCCCTGATGTCATAATGATGGCAATTGTATTATTATTTCAGGACTGAGGTAAACATCGTTATATGTTCTGTTCTGCTTTGCTCCTGTTCTACAAGTTACAACATCCCTATACAAATAAGAGATAGCTGAAATTATTCAGCTTGATTTTGAGAACCTACTGCAACAGTGAGTTTTTTCCTTCTAAATATCGAGTGGCTGAGTTAATCAGTAACGAACATTCCTTCATGAGTAGATCAGGTGGCCAGGTGCATGTATGATTATTCATGGAAACACTTCAATAGTGAAAGTTGATTCACCTTTTTTAGATACCGAGCCGCTAGCTCATGACAGATGTATGATTTGAAAAAGAAGTGGAAACAAACTTACAAAATGATTAATAACTTTTAAAGCTTCACCAATAAATACCCATAAAAGCATAGCTCTTTGGAGACCGTAACAGATCCTAAAAAGTATGTATAAAGTATAATTCAAATAAAGATCCTTAAATTAAGATTATACTGCCGCTGCTGAGCATGCTTTTACTCAGAAAAATTTCTACCAAGGCCCGATGGAAAAAAGCACCTGGATTTCAACATATCTACTATGAACCCCTTATCACACTAGTTCCATACAACCACCCAAATGTGCCCAAGATTTTCGACAGCACAATTCTATGAGACTGACTGCATATATCACTCGCATAAGTGACTTATGATGACTACTGCAATGGCATGTGAGCAGATCTCACCAATTCAATGATGGTACAAAATAGGCAGATGTTGATTGTTCAGTACCAAAAGGTGACAACTTACGTTGGGATCTTATAAGTCAGGGGAACGAGTGTGGTTGGAGCATAGCACCCCATTCCCATCGCAGCTGCTAACTGGTTCTGTTGTATGGCATATATCCCCGGACCTTGAGCCTGATCATCCCCGGCTTGCTGGGGGAATGCTCCGGTGAGGTAGACAGGGTACACCATCGGAGAAGCAGCAGGACCGTCCGGCGCGGCCATCTGGATTATCATCACCAGCAACAACAGCAGCAGTATTATCATCAGCATCAGGCGTAAGCACAGATTAGATAAAATTCTTATCTTAAAAGGAACAAAAAAAAAAGCTAGTGGCCTGGATCAGGGGCGGCCCAGTAGGGGCATGGTTGTACAACCCAACAAAAAAATCGAAGCTAGTGTACATGCATAGGCTTGTAATTTGATCAGATCCGAATACAATTCGCCGAATAGCAAGTTAGGGTTCGGGTTCTCGGTTTCGCATAGCAGGAATGGAAGAGTAAGGATCCGCATACCTGGTGGGTGCGGGTGGTAGTCTCCGACGAAGGACGCGACGATGGCCTGCCGAAGGGGCTGACGATGGCCTGGGCACCGCCGGTGGCTGCCCTGCCTGGATGCCGCACGCGAGAGAGAGACACGGGAGGGAACGAGTCGACGTTGTGAGCCCCCGATCGAAAAGTCTACTTCACGATCGTCCGCCCCGCCCGATTCCTGTCCAAGTCCAACGTGAGCAGGGAAAACTTTGGAAACACAGGCCTCTGTAACCAGGCCCATATCAGCCCAACAGCGCGACCCTTCACCCTCTCGTTCACTCCGTCCGCCGCAGCGCAGACGCCGTTAGCCGGGTCGGCGTTCCCCTTCCCGACCGGCCGCCACCGCTATGCTCGAAGGTCCTCGCCGGCGCTCCCTCCCTAAACTCCGGCGGCGTGCCACGGCAGCATAGTTCTCACCTCGCCTGCGCCGGCCTTCCCCGCCCCCTGCCACCACGCTCAAGCCATCGAGTGTTTTCCTCACCGCCCCGCTCCGGCATCCATGGCTCGTCTTCTCGCGGCGCGAGCCCTGCTGGCCCGCCCCGGCGGCGCCCTCCGCCCTCCGCTTCTGCCTCTGCCCCTCCCGTGCGCTGTCGGATAAGGTGGATTTCGTCGAGATCGACCTCTCGAGGAGTCCCCTACCTCTTCGTCCGGAGAGGGAGGGAGAGGGAGGCGCGGGCGACTCCGCCACGGTTAAGGCGCAGATGGGGTCGCGCCGCCTGCAGGAAGCCATTCATGGTGTGCTCGTGCGCCGGGCCGCGCCTGAATGGCTCCCCTTCGTGCCAGGGGGTCTTACTGGGTCCCGCCGTTGCCGCAGCCGCTTGGGGTGGCGAACCTCCTCGGCGCGGCTTTGTACACCGCGAGGGGCGACGCGGCGATGACCGAGGAGGAGGCGTTGAGCTTCACTACTGTGCGGGGTGGCCATCCGCGGCTTACTTTGTGGGAGGTGAGGTGAATTTAGCAAGCATTTCATTGCGGTTGCGAAATGATGATGTGTTAGGGTGGCATGGTTTTGATTTGCCACTGAATCATAGGAAGTTCGGTACTCTTGTGTTTGGAGGTTGACAGGTTGTGCCTGAATGATTTGCGCTTTTATCTTTAATACATGGCTAGCTAAATGCATTGTTTATATTGGATTGATGTGTAAGTTAGAAACATACTAGCTTCAGGTCCACGTTGGATGTATAATTGGTTCGTTCTAGTTTTGTATGGATGGTTATCGGTGTTTTCAGAAATGGGGCCTGTCAATACAAGTTTTGTTCCCAGCATTTTTTTGTTCCATGCTATGAGTTTTTCCATTTTGATATGCAATGTAATAAGTCTAGGGTACAGTGTTTGTACTGATGAAGTTGAAACGTTTTAAGTTGATATGATGGATTATGTTCTGTCTTAACTTCAACTGATGTCTGATGGTGAAACCTGTGTCTTTGAAAACTTAATGTTAGTCCAAACAATGCCTAAACTGCAAAGCAATATGCCTTTGGGCAATCTAGATCTTGTAACTATAGATGTTGGAGGGTTATGTGCTCCAAACTGGTTCTTAGAATTTTGATATATATTTTGTAAATGATGTTCATAGGGTCAGTGTATACATTTGATTGCTTTGATGAATTTTCATGAACGTAGTTGGCATATAAGTTTGTAAAAATAATAGCGATCCTAAATGGCATCGAACTCAAATGGTAGGATTGCAAACCTTAGGATCATAACTAACAGAATCGCAAAATCATAGATTGTACTCAATGCTTGCACTAGGGCCGCCCTCTATAGATTGTACTCGATAGAATTGTAAAAATCAATCCGATCAACAAGATTGCAAAGTCATAAAATCAGATGATAGAATTGCATTTTCTTTATAACCATGCCGCTTGTCATATCAATCCTCATGAAATTTACATGGATGTTGGTTAGGTATCCATTTCACTCAGAATATATGGCATTCACTTAAGGTCTTTGCTAATGACATTTAGTTCTGAGAGATCAAAAAAGCCACTATTTTTGTATTGTCTATGGTAGTTTCTGAGATATAGCAAGGCTGAAACAACAGCTACCATAACTTACCATGTTCACATTTCTATTTGCATGTTATTCCCTTTCTTATGTTGTTATCTTACAATTATTCCCTCTCCTACTTGTTAAGTTGAAAACTTCTTTGCTATCTGTATACATGATACCATGGTTTTTTTTTGTAGTTGGCTGTGTTTTCCCTACAGAATTAATTTATGTATACCCTCAGTTTCTCACAAACTTCTGTAAACCAAAACTTTTGCATCCAATTATGCATTAAAGTAATTCCTTAGATGTGCTATTACAACAGAATCATTTCAGGAATTGAAAGCATTAGGCACATACTATTGTTTCCAGCACTTGTTGATTCAGTAAAAATCTGGCCATGCTGCATTAAACTGCTAGCAAACATTCATCTTCGTATTTGGTTTGCCATGTTACTGGTCACAAGGCAAGATGTGGACTTCAAATTTCTTTTGTTACTTTGGAATTTTGTTGTTTGCATGGTCAAAATTTCACAAATATACGGGTGATCAGAGTTTTTGGTCTCCTTAGTCTCCATAGTGTCCAGGGCCAGAAATGTTTTGGTAAAGCAGGTCACAATTTCAGTAGTATGTACGTGCGTTGAAACCAGGTTTCATTGTCTTGGTGGTTAGTTCATGTTGCAAGAGGAATTAAGTTGGGTAGTTAGTTCATGCTGCATGTAAGGCCTGGCATTGGGCATAGTTCGACAACGGTTTTGTTTGTCAGCACTCAACAGTTGGCACTCGTTTGACTGTATCTAACAAATATCAAGTCTTGTATCTGATTGTCTGGCAACCATATATACATGGTTTTGATTTGGAGAAAAAACTATATTCTTTTTTGGCTTTTAGAGTGCAGATTTCTAAGCTTATCCTGATTATTTAAGCGGGATAAACAAAACCTTCCTTTTCTTTCAGTTTGGATACCAGGAGTCAGGACATTTGGTTCTGCACTGAGTGCACTGAGACCACCATGATATTTTTATTCTAGAATTTGATTTATTTTCATTTTGCTCTCTTTGCTCTGCTGTTCTAATTGTCTGTTACTTGTTAGTCTAAATAGTTAATGCTTTTCAAAGGTAAACTCCCGCTGCCAGTGGAGAAATCATGGAAATATGCTGCTCAAACTGATGATGATGAAAGCTAATCCTATGCTGCTTCACTTGGGGTAAGTTGATTCACTTTCATAAAGGAAGCATTTTATGCTGATGTTATTCTGTATCCTAGGGCTGCATTTCAGGCCAAGCCGTTGCTACCATGCTTAAATCTGTCCCAAAACACTTGGCCCTCAACTCAGTATGTGCATACAGTCAGTGTCAAGAGTTAGATTTTTTAGCAAACGTTCTGAAGTGTCTCCCTGTTGTAAAAAAGAACATTTTGAAATGGTATTTGAGTATGAATTTCGTCTCTAATCTGGCGCCTCACTGTTTTTGTTGTGTAGGCTCCTACTGAAGAGTCAGCTCGGGGTTGTGAAGCTCCTCTGATGATTGTAGATATTGTCAGCAAGGGAGCCCCGCAGCAATGAACCCCCAAACATCTTTGGATGGTGTGCTCAGCACTGTTAAAATGACACTTATTCGATCTTATGTATTTGGTAGAATCTCGCGCCAAGACATGTTGTGTACGTTCACACACAATAATTTTTTGTGATAAAACATTTGAAGTAGTAGGGATAATACATGCATATACACTTGTAATTAGATTCAGATCCGATTACGAATAGTATGTTTAGGGTTTGGACGCACGAATCCTCATGCATATACTAACAATTATTAGCTTGGGAGGAGGAATGAGGTGATCATGGTTTAACTCATTCTATTTCACAAACTAAATAAAAGATTAATGAGTGAGAAGAAGATGGTCTACCTTATTTCTCAAACCAAACACATCATAGTTGTCCTATACATATACACTAGGATCATGCCCATAAGCGTTGCTATGGGTGTTATATTGCTCACTTGACACTTCCGCTCAATAAGATTACATGCTTTCAATAAGATTCTTGATTACCGACTTGTACTCATAATAGTTGTGTGAGAAAAGAAGAGAACAATATACCACAGTTGTAGGCCTTAGATTTTGTATTTCCTATGCTTACAATTTTTTAAGCTACCTTTGTTTTTCTCAACGGTTTAGATCATTATACTTTGTATAAGACAAATACTTTCTTCCTAACACGAGTTTGCTTGATCCCCATAATTTTATCTTAAAATAGACGGTGCATATACCATAAAAATTTTATACATATCGAACTAATTGCATGTGAACTATAATTCTTTCTTGAAGCAAGAAACCTGAATAAAATTTTATTTGTTCAACTATAATTAATAAATAATACTTTTTGATTTTAGAATGTGTGCATAGTATGGATACAAATTCTAGGGAGGTAGTGAATCAATGATCGTGGATGCAAAGCAAGCTACATTCATCAAAGCTCACGATTGCTAATACAACGCTCTCTCATTCTTGCTCGGCATCAAGCTCCACCGCTTGAGGTGAAACGTATGCCCCAAAGCTTTTCAATTTTCTTGTTAGCGGCATTGAATTTTTAATAGAACCAAATCGAATCCATAGAGATTTGTTTAGTTTTTTTTCCTTCTATTTTTTTTTCGATGGTCTAATCATATTCCCTCGCGTTCACTTTGTGTCTATCCATTCTAATCTATCGTGTACTAAATATTTGATTAGATCTTCTTCCTTATATTTTTTTTTCTATCTAATGTGTTTTGTACGGACTCGCTCCAAAAAAAAACGTAATTATAGAAAAGCGTACTAGTCAAACGATGTCATCTTTATTATGACTCGAACAAATTTATTATGAAAATATATTTTAAAACTAATCTAAATGTGCTTATTTTGTCTCATAAATGTTTGTACTTTTTAAAATAATTTTAGTCGAAGTTTGCCATGATTGACTCCTTCGGATGTGAGAATTGCATGTTTTGTGTAACCAAGGGAGTACATCTTTCATACCCGGAGAATTTTTATTCCTACTATAGAATTTTTCAATCCTTTCTTTTAGATTTCGATCATATACATTTGAAAGTTTTTTTTTTTTCCATCTAAAATAGGGTCGGAGTTCTTCATCATGCACACGTATCTTTTTTTTTTCGCATGCGCCATGCAAATCTAGTGGGATAAAAATATTAGTTTTCTATTATTAGCATGCAAACTGCAGGGGTTGTCCTAGCCACATGTGGGGAAGCGCGCGGCAGAGCGCGAAGCGGGGTGACGCACGCCGCCCGCCGGTAGAGTCTGTGTTTGCCTTCTTTTAGTAGTAGGATATATTATTTTAAATAAAAGAAAACGAGTGTAGACTTGAAGGTGTGTGGAAAGGTCTAAAAAAATCTCCGGTCCATGCATCTACTACAACGATCGTCATAACCAAGTCACCACCTTGCCAAACTAAGCAGTGCTCCATTTTGCCAGCCAGTGCTCCATTTTTGCTTGCTAGGGGCAGGCTTGGGCTTTGTTTAGTTTTGTTAGCTAAGAAACGAACCAACACACCCAATGCAACATTGTGCCCAACACCTCCGCTTGCCCTCCTACCAGCCTTTGCCTGCTACCTCCAATTGCACCCATAGCGTGTATGCCTGTCTTCTGGCCACGCCTGCCACTAGCCTACTCCTAGTCACCCTGGGCACAAAATATCGGGAAACGAGAACTGAACAAAATTACCAAGAACCAAACTAAAATTTACCGAAAAAAAATATTCGGTTCCGAAGCTTTGAACCGGTGCTGAGGTTAAATACGAAACGAATTTGCTGAACTTACCAAAGTTACCCCAAAATGTGATAAGTTTATGTGTTATTATATTGATTGTACTAATATAGACTATTATATTTTCAGGAACCGAAGTGCTGAGGTTAAATACCGAAACCGAACCGAATTTGCTGAACTTACCAAAGTTACCTGAAATGTGATAAGTTTATGTGTTATTATATTGATTGTACTAATATAGACTATTATATTATGTAATTTTGGCACTCACACTTATAGTTATGTGTATGTATTTGCATTTTGCACTATTATTATCTATGGAATCATGTCAAAATTAGTTTTTGAACATGCTATTATATGTTCTTTACGATCAGTTCGGTACTGTTTGGTAAATACCGGAACCGAACCGAATTTACCAAAACCGAATTCCCTCGATACTGAGTTTTTTTAGATCCGATCTTTATGATGAACCGAATTTGCATAGGTACCGAAGAACCGAACCGGTCGGTTCGGTATTTACCGAATGCCTAGGCTAAACTCCTAGTGCACTCGCCGCCTCCACCACCACCTGTCATCCTTCCCTCAAGCAAGTAGTGTTGCCCTGACCTAGGGCACACCACCTACTCTCTACCTCCGCACCGCAAGGCGGTACCCCTCTCCGCCTAGCACATAAAGTGCGCCTAAGCGAGCACCTTGTGGAGCATAGGGCGAGCTCAGGCGCGTGAGGGATAGGAGGTTGGTGCCACCCTCTACAGATGGATCGAATAGGAAGAACCGACTAATAAGGAGAGGTGAAGAAAATATAAAGGCTATAGGTCGACAAATGTATCCACATATGTTCAAGTGTGACATCCCATGTTCTTGTTAACAAACTTGAGCAACATCATGTGTATCCAAAGTAGCTAATAAAATGAACTGTATTTGGGATGATGATTGTTATTGTTCATTGCATTCTCGACTACTCATGTGACGATGTGGATGACGACGACTTGTTGACCGACGAGTAAGGAGTATGTGTGATGCATGACCCATCCCAGCAGCATTACATTTTCACCTAGCTAGCTAGCTAGCTATACGTGAGTGACTAAGTGAGCTACTGGAACTGCTGCTACCATGTTCCCTTGCAGCGTCGCCGTCCTCCCTTTCCTCTTTAGTTGCTGCTCCAATCATGGAGCTATGCAGGAGCCCATAGTTTTTGAATGAATGAACCGTATAAAAAAGCTAATAGTTGCGAAATGCATGGCGAAAGATCTGGAAAAAGGCTCATGCATATGGTACCTGAAAGCTAAAGAGTTCAATGGGTGTGGACCCTCCATCAGTTCCAGTAGCATGAGCAAATCGACCAGAACGGTCGTAGTTTGGTCCTTTATTAGAGTAACCGTCGCCAGTTTCTCTCATTGTGGTTTATTTGGTGCCTTTGGTCATCCAATGTTTGGTTTCTGTCATCATTTTTGTCAAAGCTGGAAGGAAAACTGAGAGACATCACCCTGTTTCCTAGGCTACTATGATTACATATAATCACGCCCCCGACCTAGCTTGGCTAGAAAGTTTAAAAGAACTTCAACCCCACAGCATGCAGCGCACCTTTGCACTAGTGTTTTTCTTGTCTGTCCTTGTATAGTGCATAGTGGACTGATGACTGATCGCCCACAATAATCCACAACTAATGTCCTTACTAGGTAATTTATATAGTAGTGATGTCAGTGTTCAGAGCTGATGAGCTTCACTTGCCCCAATAGGTTCACATTTGCCACGGGTCTACAGCTACCCTTCCATTTTCTACTTGAGCCCAGCGAGACTTGCAAGGCGACTAGCATAATTGGGTAGGAACTAGAGCTCACACTAGGTACAAAATCTGAAGATTTGGATACATGTTGTGCACTACTCCGTAGACACTAGTGGCATGCAGTACATTATATACTTGGCGAGAACTGAGGAGAGACCCTTTTCCAATGCATGCAATAGCCTAGGTAGCCTGCATTATATTAGCACAAATAATCAATGTAGGATCAAGTATGTATGCAACCCAACCCAAGGCGCGCGCGCCGCGGCGGCGACTAACTTGTGTCTCATCTGTCTCCGTCCCTGCTGCAAATCTTTTTATTTCAACGGGTCGCATCGCCTGCATGTGCCGGAGTCCAGGCCTGTTGTATCGTTTTGTAGGATAGCAATCAATTCAATATTGCACCTGGCATAGATAGCATAGCTGTTCCCGCGGAGCTTTCCTCTCCTCCCTACCTACCTTCCGACAGTGTTTTTCATGATTTTATATCATCACCTCTGCTTTTCTTTATTTTTCTTTTTCTTTTTCCCAGTAGTAGTGTCTCAAAAGAAAAGAATGGACCCATTCCTAGTTACATCCTGATTTTTTTGACATCCCTGTTCATAGATTCTAATAGTACAAGCAAAAGCTACCATCTACAATTTACTTGTTTTATTCACATGAAAATATAACTTTACAAAATGTCTCAAGAAACGGCCCAACCTCTCTATTCACACATCCTAAAGGCTAAAACACAATAAAACCTTTTTCTTCTTTTAAAAAGAAGCATTTTAACTGTAGTCTGAACATGTTCCTTGAGATGTCTGCTGAAGGCTAGCTAATTAGCATGCAGCTAGCGTTTGAGCATGCATCAGCGGCCATGGTTAGTTGGCGCCCTCTCTCATCTGTCCTTTTCCTGAGGTAGCCATCAAATTATTTGACGATGGGGGCATCAACGCATGTGCCCTCTCCCTGTTCTCGCGCTCCGTTTGTAGCCTCGAGATAATAGCTCCGCGACCGCGAGTGAAAAAGTGAAACTTAGCAATCTCATGCATCAGTCGGCACTAGTTGCACCTGCATCTGCATCTGCGTGCGTGCATATGTCGGAGTAGCCTTTTTACAGCGACGAGATGGACGATTTCCCAAGTTTCTCCTTGTCCCTTTCTTGGCTCTGAGTGAGTGAGTGACAGTACACTTGAGTTGCCTCTGGTGTCTACTTCCTTGACCTTCCTGCTTGTGTGTTTCTGGCAATGCAACCGCACGATCTTGAGGGTTTATTGAGGCAAATTCGTGGGTGAACGGCGACGTAGTCTTTCCAAAGCCTTGCCGTTTGCTGGTCTATTTTCGAGGGGCAGACCCTTCTGAACTTCTGATTCGTCAGCCAATTTCACATGCTCTCTCTCTCTCTGGGGTGGTTACAGGGGATGCACTTGCTACTTGTACAAATGAACAGAGATGAGCAGTGCCTAGTGTAGTCAGTAACCATTGTAGTATATATTGGTGATTTTCTTTTCCTTGTATATAAAAGACCTTGTCTAGCCCTGTCCGGCCTGCCCTGTGTCATAAACTGGTTGGTGGTTGCCTACCTTTTGGGGAAGAAAAACCTACCATTAATTAAAATATTTATAAATGGTGTTTTGGTCGTAGGGTGATGATCAGCATCAGTAGATATTGTAATTTACTCATCGTCGGTGCATGATTGAATATTGCTGGATTATGGAAAACGTGTGATTCCTCTGCACAACTGCATGCCGGCCCACTAACACAAGTAGTAGTAATAATAATATATATACGAATAATTTTAATAATAACCTCATTCATCAACTCATGAAACTACAAGGGCATTGGTGCTCTTTCGTTATTTTTGGGTTTCCAATTTGACTTCAGTCTCGCGTTAGCTAGCATTGGTTTATTGTGGCCTTGCTCTGTGTCCTTCCTGTCGGAAGAGACCTTACACTAGTATAATATACAAATAGCCAAAAAAAAATACAATTTATCTTTGATATATGAAGAATTTGATTATTTTTATGAGTCAAAGCATAGACGTAAACACCTATCCCTATTAACACATTTTTGAAGAACTCCCTATTAACTCATTTTGAAGGAAAACAAAAAGATAATACAAGAGGTGTTGGGATAATTGACAAAGTCACCATAGAAAGTCGAGGGCCTGTCCCTTATATATACACAAAAAGAATAGTAGTATCTCGAAGCATATCCATCACAAAAAAAAATAGCATCACTAGCTAAATTCTAGAATAAATCTAGTAAAATACGAGCATCTTCATCAAGCTATAGAATTAGGTGAGCAAGTTCCATCACAAATAACACATAATTAACCAACTAAGCTACGCTCAGGTTGTGTATATTGACTTCTTGTTCATATATCCCGCACAAGTGCGCAAGTTCAAATTTCTCGTGATCAACTCGGAGATATAAACTGAAGGATATGCACGCCGTTGGTAGCTGTATTATGAATCATACTACTGTACTCGTATGTTTCTTTTGGCAGAGAAGGTACAATGTTCACATCATCCCAATCAATAACTAATGCCGTGGAGCTGATCATATTAACCGGTCCACCACTAGCAGTACGTAGTTTGCATATATATACTTTCTTTTGTAGGAAATAAAAAGGAAAAAAAAAAAAAAAGGCAACCAGCTCTCTCTCTCGACAAAAAGCTCAAAGCAACATTCTCATATGCCTAATTGTAACGCATGACGTACACTTTTTGTGCACTGATCATCAATCAACATAAATCCGTGCATCAGGATCTCATGTCACCTGTTTATAGTACAAAAATACCCTCTTTTCCTGGCTAGTTTTATTTGCAGCGCCTTTTCCTTTTTCTTTATGAAATCAATGGAACTAGTGACCTAACCCTCTTTATTTTTCTAGTTTATTTGTGGTCTTAGCTCAAACCATAATATATATCATCGTACGTGTTTAGCTCAATCAAATCAGATGTAGTACGACCAGTATATTTCGTTTTTTTTGCTTTAATTGACCACCCCACACTCAGTGGATGGAGCTACCTCGGATTCAGCCTTATTAACCGGCCTTCTGCCGGCCATTGTTGCGTGTTCAGTACCAGCCTTGACCTAGGACAGGACAACGTACACGGTACGTACAAAGGCAGGCGTGCGTGCGTGCTACAACGTACACGGTACACTATTGCTGGGTGTACAAATTAAAAGTACTCGATGGATCGGCCACGATACAACAACACGGCCCATCCACGAGCCGTGCAATGGTGCGCGGCACAGTATACGCGTACATGCTGTACTGATGACCTGCATGCATGTGGCATGTCGTCGACCAACCACGACGGGCTTACGTGCGTATACTGTATACGAGGTGGTCTCTTCTTCTTCTATGGGCCAGGGGCGTCTGCAGCAGCTTCACATGTGCCGATCCATCTCGAATACGATCATCTATCTGTGCACGAAACAAAAGACGAACGTCGTACTGTACTGTCGTGACGATATAATTAAACTATATAATAAATAGATTGCATGGAGGTCTACCAGAGAAATACACAATACTATTTCGCCAAACATTTACATCGTTCCTCACGATCAATTTCTGGGAAGACAATCTCTTAAAACTTGTGTGACTGCCTAGACAAGTACATACCTGCCTGCATCTGCATCCACTGAATCTTGTGTGCAAGCAGTGATGAGTGACCGGTGTGGTAGCTAGTATGAATACGATGCGATGCATGCGTACAGCGTGAAATTAAAGCTGGTTATGGACTCTGTCACTCTGGCGATCACGTTAGCATATTCCGAGGTTTTATCCCAGATTTATCATCGATCGCATCGACATGTTTTGCTCATCCTCATCCAGACGTGCTGTCAGAAAATCAAGAAAAGTAGCTCTCTGCACGCAAGATCAGGGTGTTTATTTTTTCAAAATACAAAGGAGATCAAACCGTGTACGGCTGGTGCCACTTTTGTCGTGTATACTTATCGGTTCTGCACGTTTATCGTGGCTAGCTGGAATCATGAGCAGTGTATTTTACGTACGACGTGCCAGCACGCTAATCAGTACACTGACTGCCGCCGCTGAGTCGTCGTGCCATTTAAAACGTACACACACATATATAGTATATAATAACACAGTGCGGTTTTGTACGCTGTTTTCTATAAACAACAGTGCCATTGAAAGTAGTGTGGAGAAGAAGAAAACGAGTTTCTGGAAAAGTTTTAGGCAATGACATTGAGATATTAGAAAGTAAATAATCTATGCTTTATATGGTTTATTTCCAAAGCACAAATGAAAGCAAAAGAGATAGAAGGACGGCTACTATATCATGAGATGGATGGAGCTCTCAGTACAAAAACACTGTGAACATTACAAAGCTAGCTGGCCTAACAGTACACCAAGCATGAGAGCGGCCTTTGATGATTGAATCCACCGGCCATGGGTGCATGCTTAGCTAGTGTGATGCTGTTGAGTGTGTGTGACATGCATCTGATCTTTTCGAGTCCTGGAAACAAACACTAGTCGCGGTCGCTTGTCTTGATGAAGAAGCCAGAGACGACGATCGATATGTTTTGCAAATCGATCTCTCATCCTAGTATCTTTTTTGCGTAATAATGCCGAGCTCTAGCTGGAGTATATTCATATGTTCTTTTTGCATGCATTCCGCGTACAACGTCTGTGTTGTATTGTGGGTGGGGATGGATTGGGTGAAGAGGGAGATGATGCCAAATTAGGTGGCACCAACCAGGACAGGCCATGCTCATGCATGAGGGCAAGGGCTGAGGGAGGAGGTTGCTGCTGGCCGCCGGCCGGCCTGGCCCCTCACATATGCATGCATGCACCCCTACCATGTGGACTTCATTCAACCCTCCAACAGTTCCAGTCCAATACGTACGCGTGGCACTTTGGAGCTTCATTCGTATCTACAGTTCTTCTTCTTCTATAAAATTAAACCCAAACAACGGTGCAGAGATTTATAGAGACTGCAGAACGAATTGAAGGAACATACGTACGATCGAACAGATCGACGAGAGAGGTAGACAAGTCAGAGGAGCGCCTCGATCAGAAGGACATGTAGTATGATTGCCTGCCATGCATGCCCAGCCCAGTTGTCACACTCGCAGGACGGAGCTGGCCTGGCTAGATTTGTGCAGCTAGGTCGTCGTTGCATGCGATCGATCCGTTCGTTGGAGCTGCTGCGCGGCCCCAATCACGCATGACGCATATCATGCCCGGTTTCGATCTCTTCTCCGCATCTCATCCATCACCAAACGGACAACACGAGTAGAACTGCAGCAGGACGCCCGCGCCCTGATGCGTCGGCGGCGGGGCGTCGCCCGCCGAGCCGGATCGGAGCCGGAACCCGACCGTTGGTTACCAGCTAGCGACCGCACGCACGCACGCATAATTCCCTCGCTAATCATGCGGCCGCGCGCTCGCTGCAACTTGTTGCCGGCTGCTGGATGGCTCGACGGATCGTCCGTTCATCATCAGTTCGCAGTCGATCACGCGGGGTGCGGGGGCGTGCAGGCCGTGGGCGAAAGAGACAGCGCCACTGCAGCTGCGAGCGTGAGTGCCCGTGCCCGTGCGCGAGGCAACCGGGCCAAACCTGCGATGCGACGTCTGCAAATTTCCACGCATGCTTCGATTGCAACCTACTCAAGGCCAGGCCGAGCCGCTGGCATCATCAGGCTTACTCCTGTCTGTCTCAAGTGTAGTGGTAGTACTAGTATACAGCCTGAAAGCGGTTCCTTGCAAGCGATTACCGATTAATTGCTGTTGTTGTCGTGGCAACCAACGGCTGCATTTTAAATTCAGTTTCTGTTCAACTTGCTGTGGATCGATGTGGAGGTATCTGTAGTGTCCTATTCCTTCTGTGCTAGTACCGTGGGTCAGCTACGTACATTCCTCGGGCCACAGGATAGAGGCAGGCAATGCATGATGGTACCTGAATTGCCATTGCCAAGATCCTTCGGTTAATGGGGCTGGTTAATCTGCATTTTCTTTTGCGATGGCGTAGGAAGACGGTGAAAACGACCCGGTCATAATGAACGATCGAACCCGGGGCCACGCGAGGGAGGAGCACCTCTCCACTCCACTGGTCAGTGTCCACTAGCCGCGCGCGCGATCGCAGCCGAACAACAGGCACGCAAACACAGCGAATAAGAAAACCGCAGCATGCTCCATCGCAATCATCTCGTTAATGGCCAGTGCCACCTACTCAACTGACACTGCCACGATTACATGCAGCACGGAGAGCGACGGCTAATTAATTAAGAAATTTCCAGATTTAAACAAAACTTTGCTTTTGAGTTAGTACCTTAAAAAAACTGTACTCTGTACCAAGATTTTCTTTGACACGTTATTACTGAAACGAAGATTGATACATAGTTTTGAGCTGTAGGTTGAGTCTGACGGATGCTTAGAGCTTTTTTGGGTCTTACTAGGTAAATGACGTGCGTTGTAACGGGGAAACATTATACCATAATAACAATATATTAGCATTTGTTGTACTGTTAACTAAAAATGTATTGCAATAATAATGTTTGGAACATCAATGTTACATAGTATCAAAATAATATCAGAATAATTCATATTTGAATGTGTTACACGGAAGAAACTATGCATTACAACCAAATTAAGTAACCTATATGATATCCTATTTTCAAGTCTTGAGAGTGCTCACACAATTGGTTCGCACAAAAAACGAGTCCTCTGCAATTGTTCAGCAATGGTCTTGTTGATACGGTTGCATTGTGTTGCCTTTGAGGCATGGAGAGTCACAACCATGCTCAACAAATTGAAATAAATTGTACAACCTTCAATTGAATAAATTGTGCCTCGTCTGTTTAGGTACATTTCATAGCCTCTTCAGCTAATAATCGATAATGATATGCTTACATGATATTGCCAAGCTTTCTAATGTAGCTGATGAAGCCGTCTCCGTCGGTAGGCATGTTTCAAGATCATGCCCAACTCGGCGAGTTGTCCATCGAAGCAAGGCTGTCATCCCCGTCGGGTCTTGCTCGGCGGCGATAAAGGGAACAAAATAACTGGCGGTACTATGAAAAAGAAACTACTGAAACGAGGAAGCCCTTATAAATTCATCACGTTTTCACACTCTTAGGTCATCCAAAAAACGTAAAAAGAAACATTTTACAAATGAAAAATCAACAAACCGTCTCCATAAGAGCGACCAATAAATGTGCATGGATCCTGCATTCCAAATATCTATATCTCTGGTATATTTATTATGAAAATATATTTCACAACTAATTTAAATATACTTATTTTGTCTCATAAATGTTTGTTCTTTTTCAAATAATTTTAGTCAAAGTTTGCCACGGTTGACTCCTCGGGACGTGACAATTGCATGTTTTGTGGACGAAGGGAGTACATCTTTCATACAAATGAATTTTTATTCCTACAATAGAATTTCTCCCATCCTTTCTTTTTATATTCGATCATATTTATTTTAAGTTTTTTCTTCTAAAATACGGTTGGAGTTCTTATCATGCACCATATCTTTTTCATTGCATGCGGTCATGCAAATCTAGTGGGATAAAAATAGTAGTTTCCTTTTCTTAGCATGCAAATCAAGCAGGGGTTGTCCTAGCCAAGCATGTGGGGAGCGCCGAGGCGAGGAAGCGAAGCGAGGCGGCGACCATCGCTGTAGAGTCTGTGTTTCGTTCTTTTTAGTAGTAAGTAGGATGCGCAGTCATGCAAATCTAGTGGGATAAAAATAGTAGTTTCCTTTTCTTAGCATGCAAACCTGCGGGGTTGTCCTAGCCAAGCATGTGGGGGCGCCGGGCAGAGCGACGGGGCGGCGGCGCCTGCGCCTCCGTGATAGAGTCCGTGTTTCGTTCTTTTTTAGTAGTAAGTAGGATGCGGTCATGCAAATCTAGTGGGATAAAAATAGTAGTTTCCTTTTCTTAGCATGCAAACTGCGGGGGTTGTCCCAGCCAAGCATGTGGGGGCGCCGGGCGAGCGAAGCGAGGGCGACGACGTCGCTCCCCAGTAGAGTACGTGTTTCGTTCTTTTTTAGTAGTAGGATTTTTCTCATTTTATTTTTTTAATCTATATCTACATATATTTGTATCTCGTATCCATTTACGTATCTATGGGCGTGTTTGGATCCTCTAACTTGGTTAGAGTTAGAGTCCCTCAAATAACTCTAACCCATGGGCGTTTGGATGGCGGGGTTAGAAGCACTTTTCCAATCACTTTTTCAAGTTGGTGTGCCTTTGGATTGGTGGGCTCTACCAAAGTAACCCAAATATCACCTCCTTGAGGGTTACTTCTTTTGGTGGGTTAGAGCCAAAATAACCCAATCTAACCCATGTGTTTGGATACTTTTGGGTTATTTAGGTCAAAAAATAACCCAATCTAACTCTAACCCCGGCATCCAAACGGGGCCTATATATATGTACCTATAATTTGTATCTATATCTATATCAATATTTGTATTTGTATCTATATCTGCATCTATTTACGTATCTATAAATGTATCTATATCTATATCAATATTTGTATCTGCATATGTATCTGTATCTATATCTATAGCTACATAATATCTATCTACATTTATATCTATATCGGTATTTGTATCTATATATGTATCTATATATTTATAATATTTTATAATAAAAAATTATACTAGCTATTCCATATCGACATGCAGGTAGTCCAACTCAACAATTCACTATCACATGCATTTAAGTGTCATCATTAGTATGCCATGCCATCCACTACCATAGTATAGATTATAATAGATATTTTTTCGTATAGGTATTTTAACCTAGTTTAATTCTAATTCATCCACTTTTACCATAGCAACGTGGGTATGCTTCAAGGTGTACAATGCTTGTGTTATAAAAGCCACAACTTTTTTGAAAAAACCCTCCTTCATCTAAAAATCATAGTTTTAATTATGCACCGATTATTACATGTGTTTTCCTAATTCATATGCCGGACTAATTAAATTAGTCGTTACGAATTTTTAAAACTATGTATAACCTAGCATCCATAGTATTTTCCTAAGCACTTTGTTGAACCCTTTAAAACTATATTTGTACATATCGGGGCAATTGAACATGTATAATGCCTCCTTGAACCTTGAGGTCCGCCCCAATTATGGAAAGGTCTCTCTTAGTTGTACATGAGGTCATTCTCAACATTAGGCTAGGTTCAATGTTGAAGTAAAATAATCTCCCTTGCCCTCTCTTTGATCTCGTCAATTCGTTGTTAACATTTTTCTTCCTATCGCATGTTGCGTCCTCTCATACCATCATTGTAATCAAATTGTTGCATTCCTTGTTAGGCCTTATTAGAGTATGGAAGGTGTAAGGCGAGGGCATGCAATCCATGGCATCATGGGAGATCCTCTTCCTCGCCATCCATCAATTCTGCCAATGCAAGAGTCTTCGTCGCCTCCTTTTCCCCTCTCCTCCTCCTCCTCATCATCATTACCACCATAGAACTAGCGTGTTTTGACACTTCTTCCCTAGCGATCCCTTCCCTTCCACCCTCCCACACATTTGATTAACCTTTTGTGGTTCCAATTGGTACTCATTGAGCATCTGGCTAGCTTTCGGTTGGGTCTGAACGATGATACCTTCAATGACAGGTCCTTCACATTGGATATGTCTTCACATAGCTCCATTTGGACGTTCATAGAGCCGAGTTGCCAATTCCTCGAGACCGAGTCTCTAACTTAAGGTCACTATTATGGTTTCACTAAGGGTGCCTTAGGAATGCTAAGGCCCTCAACAACATACTAGTGGTGCAAAAAATGGAACTCAAAATAAATTTGCGGCATCATGCCGACAGAGTTGCAACATGAAATAAAAATAACGTTGTCCTTCTCTAACGTAGTCCTGACCGTGTAAACAAAAAACTATTCCTCACTTTCTATCTTTCACTTCATGGAGGCAATACCTAACTCAATCACCCTCTTTTGATAAAACTTTGCCTCTTCCTCTAGATCTTGTTCCGCTTGTTGCAGATGCACTGACGTCATCGGTTATCGTACCATGCCTAGTGTGCCTAAAGGATGGGAGCTCATTGCCCCGTATACAGTTTTGTTACATTTTGCAGAAGACAATCACAAAGGCCAATGATGCTAATGAGGATACTAGTGATGAAAGTTCACGTTTGGATGCACGTTTGAGTTCGAAGGCTGATGACACCTACAAGGATACTAACGACGAAAGATCGTGCCCTAATTCCTAGTGAGTGCATAGATCGATGACACCGGCGGGATCTTGGTGATGAAAGGTCGCTTTGGATTCATGTTGAATGCAAAGGCCAACGTTGCAAGGATATGCCTTGATGTGAGCTTTGAGTATGGAAGTCGTACTTGCTAAGGATAGTGGTTGAGGATGAGCATGAAAGGACCAATCAAAACATTTTTATTGTTTTGGGGCTCCGCACGAGAATTTATGTCAATCTAGATTTTCTTGGCATTGCATGAAATTAATATTGCCAACGGCAATTAGGGGGGGAGCAATGCGCTAAAACCATCTTGTTTCCCTTTAGACATCATTTTGCGTAGATGCGGAAATCCTTATTGAGCACATGTGCGCGCGACAAATCTTAGATGAGCGGACATGAGTTGACAGCGGTATCGGGAGGCGAGCACCACATCCGATATAGCGGCCCTTCTTCCACTAGTTCGGTTAGGGGAGGGAGGTGCGACCTTAATTAGAAGGAAGCTCGGGGTTAGCGGTCGTCCGACCGTGGAGGCGGTTCGACCAGCGATGACGGCGGGGAGGGTGCAACCGGGCGGGCGACAAAATGCAAGTTTAAGGGGACATGGCGACAACGGCGACGCCCGCCCGGGGATGGTGAGGTCACCAGCGGCTAGAGGCGTGTCCGAAGGCGATGGGGTAGTGGGAGATCGAGATAGTAAATTGAGATTATGGAAGGGCAAAGGAGCCGGCCCGGTGGGGTTCAGGCGGTGGGTTCATGGCCGGTGTGCCCGGGTATGTAGTTGGCGAAGGGGAGGAGAAAACCACTCGTCATAATAAAAATGAACATGTGTTTATTTTTTTTTCCATACCCTCGGTGGTGATACCGCGAAGGGAGGAGAAACCACTCGTCATAATAAAAATGAACATGTGTTTATTTTTTTTTTTTTTTCCACACCCCGTGGTGATACCCTAGGACGAGGACCCCCGTGCGCTGGTGCAGGAAGCCAAGAAAGTTAAGGGCATCACAGTCATTTTCTTGCCCCGTCATTAGCGGGCAGTAAACAGTGTTACAGTCATGGCGGCAGCATTATGAGAGGGGGAGGAGAGATATTGAGGGAGAGAAAGAAGAGATAGAGAGAGACTGACTGTTGTAACGGACAGAGAAGCTGAAAGGTGTGTGTGCTCCCTCCCACCACCCCCTCTCTCTCATCCATCGTCTCCATTATTTTCTCTCTCCTCCCCCGTCTCTCCACCTCCCTCCTTCCTTTATTCTCTCTCTCACCAGCGCCCTGCTTCCCTACCCAGCCGTGGCACTGCGCTTGCGCTTGGCTGCTTGCCTCTCCCTCACCTTCTCCACCTCCCCCATTCCGCAACCGCACGAGCAGAGCTCCCTCACCAAGAGGAGAAAAAAAAAAAAGAGCCAAGGAGGCGAACCAGGCGGCGGGACAGCGACGCGACGTGCTCGCCATTCTCTCGAGGTACACATCAGATGTTTCTCCTCCTCTCACTTCAACCCGCTCGCTCTTTGTTCCGGGGATTTTCTTCCCTTGCTCCTTGGGGAGTTGGGGGAAGTGTTCTTGCGTCGAGAGGTGGTCGCTTTAGCGGTTGTTGGGATCTAGGCGGTCGCCGGAGACTCTGCGGGGTGTTGCAATGCGGTTCGTGTGTTTCCGTTGTGTCGGTGGGGGCTCTGGGGGCGACAGCTCGGTGAGATTTCGAGAGATTCGTCCGTGCCAGGGCTTGGATCTACGCTCCGGCCATCTCCAGGCTTCGGTTCGCCGCCCACCAACCGAGCCTGAGAGTCGGCCATTCATTCAAACGCCCTCGACGGCGACCGCGCATCGGTTCAGATCCAGGCGTCCTTTCACCGGCAACTTCGCCTCCCATGCAGTCTTTCTCGTTGTTCTTGTCCCCTCCCTGGACTCGGGTGTACTGCAAGTCCATGTGGATTTTTTATTTTATATATAATAGAATCTCTTTTGTTGGTATGGACGCCATAGCTTTGGAATTTGGACCTCAAATCCTAATCTCCCTGTGGGAATGGGATAAAATGCGTTTTGTTGCGGAATTTTTTTGTTGCTTGGCGTACTGCTAAAATCGGCTTGGTTTTCCAAAAATTTTGTGAGGTTCAACCAAACCTCTTGCTGACGGATTCTTTTTGCTGCTTGACGTACTGCTAATATCGGCTTAATTTTCCAAATTTTTTGTGAGGTTCAACCAAACCTCCTGCTGAGAGATCCTTCTCTGCTCAGTTTGCTTACCCAGCTGACTATTTTGCCTTGTTCATATTTGAGTTGGATGCTGAGTGGCATTCCAATCGATATTTGGGGAAGTAAATTATTATGTCGGCAAGTGTGAGTGCGAGTTCTTTGCTGAAACTTTAAGGTTCACCTGAGATCTGACATTGTCGGTGCCAAATTGCTGTACATTTGAGGGCACGCTCTTGGGTAAATCATTTGAAAACATATTTCACTTTGCGTGGGACACGCACTTCTACCCTATGATGCCTTCACCTGTCTCAACTATTTGTGATTTTTTATATAGTATATTCGTTTGGCTGTGCTGCTGTGGTCAGTGGCGGTATTTCAGGGGAGGGGAGACAGTCTCCATAAATTCTGCACGTTGTGGGGGGTTTGTCTTTAGCTTGATTTAGGGGGAAATGGCCCATTCCTTTATTCTGGTATAGGATTTAGCAGTACAATGTTTAACTGTCTAAACTTGTAATAGGGCTAAGGTCGCGAAATGTTTCCCTCTGCATGTTTGTTGAGTTACCACTTCGTGGACAAACGTGAGATATTGCCTTGAATCCCTGATTAAATTTGGCTTTCAGAAACTGTGTTCATTTTCTTTTATATTTCTATCTTCTAGATAACACATAATGACCGTTGATTGCTATATAATTTGTTTCCTGCAATGTGGTGCTGTTGTTTTAGGGAAAATATAAGTTCATACAAAGTAGCTATTAATGGACCTTTTTTCTTCTTCCGAGTGCCTCTGCCACAAATAGGATTCCTAAAAAGTATTTGAATTATGCAGCAATAGATGTAAGAAATGTGTGTCTGTTCTGTGAGTTTGTTTTTGGTGTACCATATTTAGATGAGAGGTGGCACAGGTTCCATATCTCTATCTTTCTTGGTATTATTGAGATCAATCTGTGGATTGTTGCCTCATGCTTTTACTATTCGAGAAAAGCTGTCGATTTTATATAATAAAAAACCACCATATGGTAGCTGGCGAATTATGACTTGTTAAGCACTTCTAGACCCATCATCTAACATCTTATTGGACATTTCATAATCTGCTTCATTGTTTATGGGATTCCCCATCCCTGATTTTCTTTTATCTATATGCTACTGGAAGATGATTTTTTTTTTTTTCATGATCCCATAGTACCAGAAGTTCATCTGACCTAAATTGTTTAATTCAATGTATACTTTCAGGAGCTCATGCAAGGTGTAAGTCTTACTGCAAAGAAGGGCAGCCTCACTTGATTACACTGCACGGGGGGTTGAAAACTTGAGATACAGTTGATCTTCTGGTTAAGAGTATGGGTTCAAGGTTTGCATCACATCAGCTGAGCAATGGCCTGTATGTTTCTGGTCGACCTGAGCAGCCTAAGGAGAAGGCCCCAACCATTTGTTCCACTGCGATGCCATATACTGGGGGTGACATCAAGAAATCTGGAGAGCTGGGGAAGATGTTTGATCTCCATGTTGAGAAGTCAAGAAAATCTGGTCCTCTAGGAAATGCTCCTTCAAAGGAATACTTCATTTGGAGGTGCTGGTTCCAACTCTGGACGGTCTCCAATGCTGGTGGTCGGTCCAACTACTCTGGTTCTCTTTCATCTTCAGTTCCTGGTGCTGGTGGATCAGCCAGAGCAAAATCAAACTCGGACCGCTCAATAAGCATGGAGAGCCAACAAAGAGGTCATCTGGTCCCCAGTCTGGAGGAGTGACACCAATGGCACGCCAGAACTCTGGCCCTCTTCCTCCTGTGCTTCCGACAACTGGGCTTATCACATCTGGGCCTATCTCTTCAGGGCCACTTAATTCGTCTGGTGCTCCAAGGAAAGTGTCTGGGCCACTTGATTCTGCTGCATCGATGAAAATGCGCGGGCTACTTCATTTGCTCACAATCAAGCTGTTACTAATCTCAACACTGAAGATGGTTACTCAATTCAGGAAGCTTTCGAAGCCAATACTCTGGGCTGTGATTCTGCTCTTTGTGATGGGTTTCATAGCAGGTGGCTTCATTCTGGGTGCTGTGCACAATGCAATTTTGCTGATAGTTGTTGTGGTGATATTTGGGTTTGTTGCTGCACTTCTTATCTGGAATGCTTGCTGGGGGTAGGAGGCGCCAATTGGGTTTGTTAATCGCTATCCTGATGCTGATCTCAGAACTGCCAAAAGATGGACAGTATGTGAAGGTTACAGGGGTATGTACAATGCTGTTTTTTGAATCAGTTCTTATGTTCATGTGTGGTGTCGTTATTCATTGTATATGTTAATTTTATTTCACTGTCATGAATAATACTAGTCTGAAAAGAATGATTATTAAAGTTTTCATTGACATGTGTAAGTGTGTAACACATTCGGCATCAGTCCTCTTAAAATCCTTGAATGTCTATGCCACATTGTTACTTTTTGTTCTCTTCACTAGCACATAATTTAGCAATATTTCACCATACTTTGCATTTTGATTTATTATTCCAGGTCAAAATGAACATGGTGCTCTGTTCTAAATTATAAGTCGTTTTGACTTTTGTTACATCCATTTTGCTATGTACTTTGACATCTGTTATATCTAGATACAAAATGGATGTATGGAAACATTCACCCACAAAGATACCCTCAAAGCATGCTTCATTTCCAAACAAGACTATTTCTCCTATAATTTAGAATTGCAATAATGGGTGTTTGAATTTCACAGGTTGTGACTTGTGGAAATTTCCCCCCCTCGAATCCTCGTTCCAAAGGGTCCCAAGATGCGTATACACTTCTACTAGCTTGTATGAGTACAGGGTTGGGATTCCAAAGCTGCCAATACCGAGCATAGGCGTTTTTACCTGGGGTTTACGCTCAATGGAGGTGAGTATTTTCATGACTATCTACTTTATACTCTGGGAACACAAAACTGCAGTTGTTGAGCTTTAGCTGAACTTGACCTCTGATGTTTCTCCTGCATCTATGGCAGCGACATGCAGTTGATTTCTACATCTCAGATTTTCAGTCTGGGCTTCGAGCATTGGTGAAAACAGGATATGGTGCGTGTGGCCCCTTATGTCGATGAATCTGTTATAATTGACATCAATCCAGACAACAAGGATATGTCCCCTGATTTTTTTGAGATGGCTAAGGGAGAGAAACCTTTCAGCGATGATCGGACAATGCGCCTAAAAAAAGAAGGGTACTCCTTTTCTCCCTGCTTAGTTTGCAGCTGGAATGCATGACTATAAACTCTTTTCTTTTCTTCTGCCAAAAGATATTAGAGTACAAAATAATATCAGCTAATGGTTACATGCTACTTGATTTCTACCTGTAGATACATCAAGGAAGGTAGCACTGTGAGTGTGATGGGGGTTGTGCAAAGGAATGACAATGTACTGATGATTGTTCCTCCATCAGAGCCCATCTCAACTGGTTGCCAGTGGGCTAAGTGCGTTCTCCCAACCAACATTGATGGGCTTGTTTTTAAGATGCGAAGATACTTCGAACATTGATGTGATACCAGTTTAGCTGGCGGTGGAAGAGTTGCTGAAGAAAGTGCCTGTTAAATATTTGAGTCTTTATTGTTTCATGGAATGCTAGTTGAGAAAAATGTGCAAATGTTGGGTGTGATTATGGCAGGTTGAGGGTGGTTGGTTAAGCAGGCCGTTGGATGTATAGTTTTTTTTTCTTCTTTTAATTGTGTTTTTGAGATTTCTTTTTTTTTTTTTTTTTTTTCAGCTCTGAGATCTGAAACTTGTGTAACCAGATGCCTCTTAATCTAAATCTGCATGGCACTTAGATTGATTTGGTTTTAAAATTAGAAGGTTTCACTCTTTTGTGCTTTGTGTTAAGGCAATTAGTATTTCAATTTGAAGCTAACTACAAATGATAGGACCTAAGATGTACATTTCCACTTTCATTATGTTTTGTCATTTTTTTTTCCTTTTAATTTCAACTGAGATCAGAAACTTGTATTCAGGTGCCTTCTTAGTTTTGATTCGGTTTTCAAAATCACAACTTGCTGTCTTTTGCCCTATGTGTTAAGGCAAGTAGTGCATTTTCCCGTGTTTGAAAGTAAGTGATACGCTGCAAACAAGTCTTCGATTCTGAACTGCATGATTACATTTCTGAGTTTCCATTGAAGAAACCCAGATCGGTTTGGTGACGTTTGGTTACATCCATCGCAGGCAACGTAACGCGAATGGAAATTTTTTAATTGGAACTTCACGTGAATGGAAGTATGGAACTGATTTTTTTTTTTGAGAATAATGGCAAATTATTTCCAATTAAAACTTGAAAAGTTTACAAAGGGTGGCCATGCAAAAGCACCCGTAGCGTTTAACCCACGTGATAGGTTGCCGCGTTCGCAGCGAGAATTCGGGCGTGAATGCATAGCTGAAGACCTTGGATCTATTACCGGAGGCCGGAAGCAATGGTTTCAAATGAAGGGAGTTCGCCTCGTGTCATCGCGTTCCACGAATCGTGCATGTAAACAAACATGGTTTGCATGTAAACCAACGAAGTTACGTAACCTGATAACGCGTAAACAAATACGGTCCTAAAAAAGGTTGAACCAAACAACACCTTAGATCCAAAGAAGTTCATTTTATTACAGTCGACCAAAGTTACTTTACTCAATGCCGTTCGCATGTAAATATTTTATTTTATTTGAATTTGACATATCCCAACCTATTAGGATTTTGTTTTTTGGAACGGAATTTGTTAAGAGCTTAGGGACATTTTGTGTGGTCAAAACCTTATCAAGTATTTATTGTTTTTGCCCCACCTTGTAACTGAAAATATGGAAATCCATCTTCAAAATCACTCCCAACCATGAGAATAAGATAACTTCATGACCGCGGTTTTTAAAATTTTAGGAGGGGGGGTGTTGGCTCCGCCCGCCCCTATTTTTCATAGCTCCACTCCACCACGGGCACCGGATCGGGCACCGTTCATGGAAGCAGGAGAAATTATTTCGTTCTTTGTTTGACCATCGCATGTACTGATAGGTTGCCGCCGAGAATCGTGAATGCTTTAGGAATTACCGTTGTTTTGCATGTAAACGTAGTTACATGCAAATGGTCCGACCACATTGTTTTTACGTTACCCAACCTTTATTAAGCATTTTATAACAACTCGCCGTTCTAATATTTGTTTGCCATCAAGAGCTTACATTTTGTGTGGTCAAAACCTGCAAAATCCATCTTCAAAAATCACTCCCAACCATGAAATAAGATAACTTGAGAAATTTTGCTTCTATTTTCATAGCTCCAAATTCCATTGAATCTTTTCAGCTACGTGATTGTTTTTCTTTGGAAAAATGGAAGCATAACAACTACTTATGCCCAAGAGCATTTTTAAATCTTGGTCTTATTCATGCTTGAAAAATAGTTGCCCGATTTTTGGTCTTATTCATGCTTGATAGTTGATTGTAAGGAAATAAAAATAACAGAAAAATTTCAAAAAACTGTCATTGTGGGTACACATGAACCACAATGCAGTAATACTAATAAAACGATAACATGAGCCTGTAGGGTAAAAAATTTCTTTAAGCAAAACTGGATAACCAGCCTTTAGGGCCACATGAACCACAATGCAGTAATACTTACACGATGGCATTTTTTTTTTGCTAATTTGTGCACGAATACATTTTATGAGCCTGTAGGGTAGGCTAGACCTTTATCTTGCAAATTTTCTGCTTTAAGCAAATTCTTTTGACGCATTTTAGCCAAGGATTTTGTTGCAATCAAAGCCTTTAGTCTGTTGAGCGGCAACGGAGGAGTCCCGGTCACGGCATTTTCTCACGACCGGAGTTGGGGAGACGAAGGATTAGGCTGATTAATGAATATGAAAATACAAAATTTCAAAACGTGGTACTCCATGAAAAAATATAGAGTTGACCTCTAGCTCTACTTTTTTTCTTAGAAATGGAGTTAGTGGAACGCACGACATGTTTGGCACCACGGGCTTGGGCGGGCGAAAACGGAGGCGATCCTCGGAACACCCCGTGCCGGGAGATGAAATATCAGATTTTAGAGTTTGACCCCAGAATTTGCCGTCTGCTGCGTTCTTTTATGGGTGAAAAAAAAAACCATAATATATTTTTATTTGGAGTCGTACCCGTGCGTTGCGATGAAAATTGATACAGTACACTGAAATCAAACTACGCACCGGCATCGTTACTGCTGGGCACAATCTATTTTAATTTGTATTAGCAGTTTAGCACACATATTGAGTAATAGTCACATCGATCGAGGATTGCACTGATATACATGTACAATTTATAGATAACAAACTACTCATGATTTTAGTTTGAGTTTTATGACTTGATTGGTGGAATCATTGATTGATCTCGTTTCTAATGAAAAATAGTTTTTATTAAAAACTCAAACTATCATGATCAACTTATTGGAAGGGTCAAGATTGAAATACCATAATAATATTAATTTTATCATCTGTTTTTATGTTTATATAGAGAATAGGGATATGTATAAATATGAAAAGAAAAAGCAAAAAATGCCGGCAAAAGAAAAATACCAAAAAAAATCGCAGAAAAAAAAAAAGAAGGGAAACCAAAAGGAAGGAACGGACAGTTCTGTACCATCCTCGCATATCCCCACTCCCGCATCGCTAGGGGCTCGGCATCGCCGCCGCCGCCGGCCTCCTCTGTCCCTCCCGAAGCAGTCTCAGAGGGAGCCCCCAGCGCCATCCTCCTCCACTTCCAGTGCCCAATGTCGGCCTCGCCCAACCCCTCATCGAGCCTCCTCCTCCGCTCCTCCGGTGTCGGCATCCACGCCAGCCTCCTTAGATGAGGAGAAAATCATGGGAAAACTTTTTCTGCCGATCTCATCCAGATCTTGCACTAGGCCAGCCAACCAGCCCAGTTGGCCTCCTTCAAACTGGGCCATCTAAATCCTGGCCCAAATTTTTCTGTTGCACAAAAAGTGCCTCTTCGATTCTGCTTAAAAAAAAAGGTGCCCCTTCGATCCTCTACCCCACCGCCGCCCGCCGGCCATGGCGTCGAAGGTACGGTTCAGCCTCCTGGTGGCGATGTTCCAGGCCATGTCGAGCGACAAGAGTTCGGCGAAGAAGCGCAGCCGCCTGCGCGCGTTCCTCGACCGCGCCTACGTGCCCAAGGGCGGTAGGGATGACTTTTTTCAGTGCGCTCCGCCTCGTACTCCCGGGGCTGGACCGCGAGCGCGGCACCTACGGGCTCAAGGAGGCGGCCCTCGCCGCCGTGCTTGTCGACGCCCTTGGCATCGCCAAGGACTCTACCGACGCCGTCCGGCTCACCAACTGGCGCCGCGGCGGGGTTTCCGCAACGCAGGCAACTTCGGGCTCGTGGCCGCTGAGGCAGGTATTGTATGCTTGTAGTCCCCAACCTCAGATTCTCTTTTAATTAAGCCTTGCTATCTCTCCTTGTCAAACAACATTATCAACTTAGTATTAGTTCAGCTTAGCTCGGTCGGTTTCAACGCAGTATGTGTATCAATTCGGCAAACAACATAAGTTCAGGCCACTGAGTATTAATTCAGTTGCTAATTTGAGTTGTGTCCTTGGCACTTTGTCTCAACACGTCCTTATGGTGTGATTGGATGGGTTTAATATGCAATTCAAAAGTTTGGTTCAGTTCAAAACGATTATATGTACATTGCTTGATTAATGTGCCATCCTAGTTGTTGTGGTTCGCCAGCAACTACTTGCCTAAGTTATGTACTGGTTGCCACCCAGGTCCTGCAACGGAGGCAAGGTTTAACTTCTGGTGGATTGACGATAAAAGGAGATCAACGATGCACTTGATCGCCTAGCTGCAACTGAGAACAGGTAGCTAAGGCAGCTATTTGAATTTGTGTATGACAGAGCTGTCAGAACTTCTTTTTTTCATTCTTGACAGGTCTGAGAAGGCCTCGATACTTTCTAATCTGATCAACAAAACCAATGCTGCTGAAATGAAGTGGCTTCTGATGATTATTCTTAAAGGTGTGATACCTGTGCCCATTCCTTATTTGCTGAGCTTTTATGCTTTTGCTGCAATTGCATTGTTTTTATTTGCTTGTGTTTTTTGGCATGCTTTGTTGTAGATTTGAAATTGGGGGTAAGTGAGAAGAGCATATTCGAAGAATTCCATCCTGATGCCCAAGACTTGTTCAATGTCACCTGTGACTTGAAATTTGTCTGTGAAAGCTCAACGATCGAAGCCAGAGGCATAAACGCCAGGTGACAGCTCTGAGCTCTTTTTATTGTGCAATTTGAGCTTTTACTTCCCACAACTTGACTCTTCATGTGCAACATTGCAACCCTTGAAAAAATTTGATGTTGCCAAAAGCTTTTCTCACTCACTGTCTTTTTGTGTGCATGTTTTTCTTGGTTGGGTTGGGCATTTGCATTTATAGAAGCATTTACCACTCATAGAAAACACAGTGGTTTCATAACATTTTCTAATGACCCCTGTGACAGGGCTTCTCTACAGTTTTGAGAACCGTTGGGCGAACATGACACTATGGGACCTATAGATTTAGCATTTTTTTTCTTTGTAACATGATAAAGTATATACAGGTCTAATAGAAGCATGCCCCCCACCCCCTCTATCATGGGCCCTAGGCCCAGAGTTGATCCTGCCATGTTATTATGCTCTATACCAGTTGTGGTACTCATAGATATGATTTATTTTTTTTTTTTATCTTGGGGATTCCATGTTTATACCTTTATGCTGTTTGACCAGGATATAGAAATTGGGAAGGCTGTCAGGCCTCAGTTAGCTATGAGAGTCCGTGATGCTTCAGCTGCCTGGAAGAAGGTGCCTGCCCACCCACCAGTTTCCTTCTGAAGATAGAGTCATTTCTAAGTGAAAGGCTGCTTTACACTTGTTCTACATTGCTTGAATTTGCTTGGTCATCATACCCCTCCCTTTTTCCAGCTTCATGGAAAACAACAAGTGGTTGCTGAGTGCAAATTCGATGGTGACCGTATTCAAATCCACAAAAAAATGGGGAAGAGATTCATTTCTTCTCTAGGTAACTGAATTGGTTGCTACTACATATTTACTTCTCGCATACTTTTCTTGAACTACTGGTTTCATTTTTGTTTGTCAATCCTTTTTATTTGCAACTGTTCATCAGTCGGATAGCTTCTGCTTGTTTCACTAACTTCATACATGTATATCAGGAGCTTTCTTGATCACTCTGAATACGCACCTGGGATGTCAAAAGATTATTAAAGAAAATATCCTAGTTGACAGGTAAACTTTTTTTTTCTGGCTTAAAAATCACAAAAGAGTGTTTGTACTTCTAGTGGGGCGAAAAATCACAAAGAGTGTTTGTACTTATAAGCGCCAATTTACTTGCATATCGCAACATTCAGCAGTACCCTAGCATTTTTCTTTTACTTGCATAACTATAGCTTATGTGTTTTTAAGACTTAAGATTTACTTCATACTTTCCATGGAAGAATATCTATCACATCAATCTTGTTTGTCAAAGGAAAAACTTAAGGTATGATCTCCCATATGGCTGTAGGTAGCTAGTTCTAGATGCGCTTGAGGTATTTAACTTGTTATGAGCTTATAAGAATACCTGACATTGGATATCTGTTGGTTCTTTTTTTTGTAGTCCTTTTACTGTGCAAACTTCCTTGGAACTCACTCTTTGATTCTAATTGTTATTAATAATGCAGATGTATATTGGATGGAGAAATGCTTGTCTGGGACACTGTACTTAACCGTTTTGCTGAATTTGGTTCAAACCAGGAAATAGGTTTTGGATATATTCCATTGAAAATCAGAAAATTTTACTTCTCAGGATGTTTTATAGTGGATTAATTTTATTATTTTTTTTGCAGCTAAGGCTGCAAGGGAGGGATTGGAGACTGATCGACAGGTGGTTTTCACAAAAACTTGTTTTTTGTTTTGGAGTGATCCTTCTACAAAATCTCGTATCTAACTTAATTTACTATGTGCTTGCAGTTGTGCTGTATCCTTCATTTCTTTCACGACTTCTTGCACTCTTACTTTTCTCTTGATATTCTTAGCTATTCCTTTTTTTTTAAGGAAGACTCTTAGCTGCATGTTTGGTAATAAGATATGCATCTGTTTGAATTTCCATTTTCTGTTTGTTTTAGTATCTGGATGTGCTGGAACTGTTTCCTGGTATATGTTGGCCTAGGTTTAATGTTTCCTCTCAAATTTTCATATGTTTTTGTTTCTTGTTTGTCAACATTTTTCTTGACACTAGCAATGCATAGATGTAAACTTTTGACATCCTTTATGCTGGAGACACCAGTGTTATCCACCAAAGTTTGTGGGCGGCATCAAATTCTGCAGAAGGTTGTGAAACCTTTAAAGGGTCGTCTTGAGATTTTGATCCCAACAGGTGGTTTAAATGTCCGTCCCCTTCAGGTAGCTGATGACAATTTTACAATTCTATTCTTATTTTCTCATGGATGCATTTGAATTCACCCACTTCCAAAATAGATGACATTGTACAATGGATTCCAGTAGCTTGATCTAGTATGCTGGTGCGAGTTCTTTTGCTGCATTTTTAATTTTGTTTGGAAGAGTCAAAACTGTAATGTTCATATTATCTATCTGTTGTAAACCCATTAATATGCAATACTGAACTTATTAAGCGGTCTGCAGATGAACCGTGCTGGTCGATTATTGCACATAATCTTGAAGATGTTGATAAATTCTTCAAAGAGACTATCGAGAACAGGTTTCTTTGTACCTTCTTTGATAATCGGCTTAGCAACTTTTACGTTAAACAACCATTTAGTTTCAATCTTATGATTCTTCAATTCATTAATTGTGGTTAGAGATGAGGGCATTATACTCAAGGACCTTGATTCCAAATGGGAACCTGGTGATCGAAATGGAAAGTGGCTTAAACTAAAGCCTGATTATATACACGCAGGTGCTGATCTGGATGTTATTATTATAGGTAAGCATCTTTTTCCATATGTGAAGAACAAATGATGAACTTTTTCAAACTATTGATTGAGGGTATGTTGACTCCTTCATTGTTAGGGGGATACTATGGATCTGGAAGTCGAGGAGGAGAGGTGCACTAGACATTTTTTTTTTTTTAAGAAATATATATATTCACTTGGCTTACTGTTTTAGTTTTAGCATTAGGGTTACCTGGGTGTGATTGCATAGTCTTATGCGGTTCCTATATAATCATCAAAGGACAAAAAGAAATCATTTTCTTTAATGTCAAAACTCGCTCTAAGCTTTATTCTTTTCAAGCTATTGAAATGTAAAAACTGCTGATCATTGTTCTTAACTGATTTATAGGTTGCACAGTTTCTAGTTGGCCTTGCAGTCCCTTCAGATGATAATAGTTACCCCAAAAGGTAACCAGAATTTGTTCACCCATTGTGTATATTTCGTAGAGGCAATTGTAGATGAAGATCACAATAAAAAGCAAAATGTGGTCATCCTAAAAACTCGACCATGGGAAGAAGATGCTCCCTGGCTTTGCATTAAAGATCCTGTGGGTTCCAGCCCTGTTGGGCGTCCTCTCAAGCCTCAGTTTGAGTCTCTACCAACTGAGCTATTGCTTGACAAAACATAGAAAACATATTCCCATTTTATTTATTGACATGATGTTTCTTGTTATCATACATGTCTAATGAGGTTATATGCATTTCATACCTGTGCTTGGCAAACCATAGAAAACACATTCCCATTTTATTTATTGACGTGATGTTTCTTGTTATCATACATGTCTATTGAGTTTTATATGGTAAGAATTTTGTTGTCATTCCATGGTGTTCCTTTTTCCCACAACCGAGCCCAAATTTCATTACCAAGGCAATGAGACATCATGGTTTAACCATCTTCTCTGATGCTTCTTGTTTTCTGTCCTTGTGTACTCTTTTCAAGGTTTCTTTCATTCTGCCGTGTTGGTAGTGGCCTCTCTGTTGAAGAGCGTGATGCTCTTGTCACCAAACTGAAGCCTTATTTCAGGTATTCAGCTTTGAATTATTATGTTTCGTATCTATTAGTTCAGTATTTTTTTTGTAAGTATGTTTCCTTGAAGCTTAACAACCTATTTATTATACTTAAAAAGCACTAAAGTTCCTTCTCAATCTGTCATATTGTGCTATTTTTGAATCAGGAAAAATGAGTACCCCAAAAACCACCAAAATTTTATGAAGTTACAAATAACTCAAAGGAGAGGCCAGATGTTTGGATCGAGCCCTGATAAGTAAGCCTTTTTTAATTCTTTGATTGAGTCAACCATTTTCTTAGATACAGGAAGCACGTGATATGCTAATTCACCAATTACATTTTCAGGTCAGTCATAATATCTGTAACAAGTGACATTCGTACAATCAAGTCTGAGGTATTCGATTTAAAGAATCAAACATTATGTACTGCAGTTCAGTCTTTAAAAAGCATTATGCTTGGGACTGATTTCTCTTGTGCAATCAGCTGGTGTATTTTAAGCTTCTAGCTTTGAAGAACTTTCAACCTTTTGCAGGTATTTGCTGCTCCATACTGTTTGAGGTTCCCCCGTATTCAGAGAGTGAGATATGACAAGCCATGGCATGAGTGCCTTGATGTGCAGGGTAATTTGTTTTGCTTATGGTTAATAGTTTGTGTTTCTAAACTTAGTTCTTCTATTTAGTAGCTTACAATAAGCTACATCCCTCCTGGCGCCTTAAATCTAGATTGTATCTCAAGGATGAATTCTCTATAACATGCTGATCATTGCAGCCTTTGTGGACATTGTGCATTCAAGTAATGGTACAACACAAAGGGTGGCAGATGATGATATCCTGAAGAATGATGACACAAAACGGCTCAAAAACAAACAAAAAAAAGTGGAGAAGAAGAAGTGTGTCTCACTCATCCCTTCACATCTCATGAAGACTGATGTATCAGGTCTCAAGGGAGAAACCAGATATTTTGCCAACATGATTGTCTGTATCCTTTACTGTGTTATTCTTTGCTAGCTACACTTATTTTTACAAGACAAAGGCCAGAAAATTTACGTAAAAGTAGGAGATTATTCCTTATCTTACTTAGATTTTGTCAACATTCCATCATCATATAATCTTGAATATTTTCATAAACTGGTTGTTGAAAATGGGGATCTTTCTCCATGAATCTGAGTGACTCTGTTACACACACTGCATAGCTGCGAGAAGAAAGGTATTTACCTTTGTTTTAGGAGTCCCTTTTCTTTGATAATGGGATATTGAATACATATAAATTGAAATCTATTTGCATCTTAACTTTCAGGTATCAAATATCAGGCAGCTTTGCGGCAGGGGAAGGATCATTCACTATGAGTGGATATTAGACTGTTGCAAGGAAAAACAACTTCTTCATTTGCAACCTAGGTTTGACCCTTTGACTTGACCCACATTTACCTCATAATTTATTAAGCAAAATATTCTAATGCAATTATCATTGTACAGGTATATACTATTTCTTGCTGATTTTGCCAGGCACAAATTTCCTGAAGAGATTGATTCATATGCTGACTATTACTACTGGGACATTGAAATTGCTGACCTCAAGCAGGTACAGTATTTGGTTCTGTCTGCAGTATGTTCTTTTATCACTTCAAAAATAGAATAATACTTTTGTGCATAGGACATAACAATAATTCAAAATTGAAGATGTACCACTATGGTGGCCTGAATTAGTGTAACTAAGTAACCATGCAATCAGCCAGTTAGTAGAAGCTGCATATGTTACAACATTGAACACTAATTATTTTTACTTTATAAGCTATATTATATTTTATGAAAGGTCTTGGTGAGTGCCAAAGGTCACAACTAACCATTATAGGGGCTTATAGCTTGCTTGTGTGCGATATGTTTGTGTCTATTTATTTTTGGAATGTGACATGCATATATATATATATATATTTTTTTTTGAAGCCTCTCATCTAAGTACAGTTGTAGTATCTGTTTCAAGCACACACAAACACACCCACGCACACCACACTCACACCACACGTGCACCACCAGACCTACAACTATACGCAGCGAGTAGAAACCACGTCCTTCTGGATATCAACAAAAACCATCGTAGCTTCATAGGCAGCGGAAAGCGTCGCGCACTCCTTTGTGGCACCACGTGATAGGAGGCTGTAGAATTTATTCTGGGAACTGCAATCCCGGTGAGAGGCATGTCGATTCAGGAATTGAACTTGCGCCCGGCTCGCGTGGCCACTGCCGCCGCTAGCCACTCGAGTTGAGGCTTGGTCTCGAATGTGGCATGTATATATGTAATTAGGTTTGAACTGATGGGGTCCATGTGTTATTTCTTCTTAATTTAATGTTTCACAGCTCTCCTATGTATCTGAGAAAAAAATATATTTTGTGAAAAAATTCTCACAGGACAGAACTATCGAAAATCGCGGCATCTTCTAGATAGAGGTAAAAAAATCATGTTTGGGGCATCCTCACTAGGGTTGCAATTTGCTGCCCATAAGGTCCCTACGAATCCTCTGTAGTTTCATTGCTAGTACTACTATTCCAAAATATGGTTACATTTTGGAAAACTATTGCTAATAATTGAACTGAAGAGGTCGCGGGAGACCCTTAGGGGCACGCATTTACACCTCTATCCCCATACATAGACCTTATAGGAATAAAAAATTTCACCTCTTCCTGATATGATCCATCTGAAACTGGTCAATGTTGGGTTTGTTTGGTAGCATCTATGGGTTGTTATATGATACTTTTCCACAGCCTTCTGTTGTTTGCAACTTTTCCCTGGCATGTGGCATCTTAAGTTTGTTATTATTTTATCACAGTGGATTTTTGTGCTTAGAAGCATGTGTTTGGTATAGAATGGCGATGTAAAAGATTTTGCTGACTGTACTTGAAATTTTGACCTCTTTTTTTTTGGGCATTCTACAAGGACAGATTCACAATGAACCATATTTTATACTTGCAATTTTCATGCACCAGATTTTCAGTAACATCGACAAAGTTACTGGTGATTCAAACATGGTTAATCAGTACAAAAAAAGAAGCATTGCATAGGCGAGAGATTCTGTTTCTTCCAGGGTTGCTGTGTCTACTTGCATACTCCACCCTTAGTGTAAGTTTCATTTACTGTGAAGTAGTGTCATATTTCACATGATACATCTCCTCATTTGTTTTTGCACTTTTTTTTTTTTTCCTGGAGGAATCACGGACTACAATGTAATATCTGATCTTGCGCTGAAGAGGGTGAAGCAGGATCTAACAATGCATGGTGGTAAGGTCTGCAGCAGCATTGCTCCAGCTACTCATTTGGTTGTAGTTTGGGTTTTACAGGCCTATAACTTTGATAACCTGTACAAGAGGTACTGATTTATTGCTTTAGCTTTGCTTTGTGACTTTTGCAAGAGAAGGGTAAATGGAAACATTTGTGGTAATCCATTTGCTGTTTATGCAGCTTCCCTCCTGCTGAAAGACGTTATCTTCATGACAAAGCGATTACATGTTGTCAGTAACAAGTGGTTGGAAGATTCAGTGGAGAAACAAATGAAGCTCTCTGAGACTGTGTACAGCCTTAAACCGGATACACTAGAAGAAATAGAAATTGAAAGGAGGTAACTGGTGATTGCCCGCATAATGACACTTAATATTGAAATATTTACATTTGATTGTTGTCAACCTTCTATCTGTTTCTAATTTGTTTCAGTGAGGAAAATGTTCAGCCTCCGGATCATAAGCTTGGGGGAACACAAGGAGGTTGAAAGATCTCATGCACAAAATGTACCAAGGAAAAGGAGCAGGCCAACCGGTAGTTCAAGAACTGCAAGGGCTGCTCCTAGACCAGTCAGGAGAATAAGGCCTAGAAGAGGAAACCAGAAAGTAGAAATTAGTGATGATGTTGAATCTGAAGAAAGTGCCCCAGTGAACGTCAAGATGATCAAAATTTGGACACAGATGACACCTCTAAGGTCGAAGAAGGTACTGCCAACAAAAAGAAAGGACTCCCTCCACCTGCTTCAAAACCAGCCCAGAGAACAAAGGGCTACAAGAGGAAATCAGCATACAAAGATAGATGACGGTGGATCTGAAGAAAGTGGACATTGTGAAACAGGTCAAGATGATCAGAAGTTGGACACAGATTACATCTCTAAGATGGAAGTAGATATCAGCGATAAAGACTATGGACCACCGCCTGGTGCTCAGCTTTTCACATTGGGGGAGCAAGAGGCCAAAGGTGTCAAATCGAACACTGTGGAGGAGAAACCAGACAGTCCTTTCCTAAGAACAACCGCTGCTGAAGCGATGAGTAGTGCACCTGGTGAGAAGATAGAGCAAATGGCTGATCCGTTGCACGCCATGCTTCTGGATATGCTACCACTCCTGGGCAAGAAAGGGACAGAATATACAAGTAGGGCGCCCTTGGCGAATGTTGAGAAGGATCCACCTGCGGTAGGAAGTTCCACATCCAATTCTGAGATTCTGGCACCAGATGCTGGACCATCTGGGGTTCCAGCCCCAGCTCCAGCCCCAGACCCTAATGCAGCTCCTCCTCCAAAGAAGAAAAAGGTGAGTTACAAAGATGTCGCTAGTGAACTTCTGAAAGATTGGTGAGAGAGCTTGGTCAGTGGTGGTGTGTACGTTTTACCCCCCTAGTCGCTATCTTGTAAATAGTACCAACGCCATGTAAGTATGTATAAGTAACCATATTTGTAGAATTGTAGGGTCACCTTGGCTGTTTGTCGTTAAGAAGTTCACTTGATTTGCTTGTTGATGAGAATTGACTGTTAAGCCTAGCAACACTGATGTTGAGTTGGAGCAATGTATGCGGAATGCAAGTATTTTACACATATAAAGTGGAAATGGAAGCATGTGGTCTGATCTGCAATTAGTTTTGGATCTTGCAGCCAATGTTGTCGCTTTTGCTGTATACTCTCCGCCCCAAATAAGTGTCATTTACGCCCAAGAAAATTTTTGAGTAATTTTATATTAAAAAATATTAATATCTATCTTTATATAGTTAGTATCATTGGAAGGATATTTGAATCTAGTTTTTAACAAAATTATTTGAAAACATAAATGTTACACTATTTTTACAAACTAAGTTAAATTTATGACACAAATTTACACACCTATTTATTTAAGGACGAAGGGATATATACAAGATCAGAGCCGAAGCCGAGAAATAGGATGTAGGAGAGTGCCCCGGCGGCGTCGTTGCACGGCTGATGGATGTGAGTGCCCTACTGGGGGCTTGCGCTGCGGTTCCCCCGTACGTGCGATGCGGGGTCGCGGTACCGGTACGTGTGCGGTTGGCGCGGTGTCGTGTGGTCGTGCCGTGCATTGCACTGTGCCGTGCCGGAAGGAGTCGGTTCACCACCAAACCAGCGTGTGGTCGGCCACGGAGATATGGGTGCTGGTTAGGAGAAGGCGAGGAGAGCAGGTGGACGTACGTTTGACTGGTCTTTGGTCTGCCACTGGATCACTGTTCTTTCAAGCTTGTCGGACCATTCACTGCCGATCAGGTGGCACTCGCTTGCCTGTGCAAGTCGTTGGATTCGACATTTGGACCACCCACCAGTCCACCACACAGTCCGCAGAGGTAGGAGGAGTACCGTTCGGTGCGGTGCGAACCGACCGATCCGTCCTATCCCATCATCCGGACACAACATGTCATGCCCCAATACGGCCCGCTGGGCTGTCATCTCTGGCCACGTCGGGGAGCCTCAGGCTTGCCGACAGGTAACCCGGCTTCCAGCGGCCGATAAGTATATACGTATTTACAATTCTTTGTATAGATATGCTTGTAATTATTAATTAAAAATACTATTAAAAAATCACTATAAATTCCTATCTCACGCGGCTACCAGTACATGGACACAGCGCGGGCCAAAATAACTTGCGGCATCTCGCGTTGGGCAGAGAATTTCGGCCACCGGGCACTACAATGGTTTTGGGTGCGGCAGCACTTCTTCTTCTTTTTTTTTTTTTTTTTTTGCGGCACCACTTTGTTGCTTGCTTTTGGTTCTCTTGACACTTGAGCCCGAACTCGACCCGAGGTCCGTCCAAACGCAAAACCACACGGCGATGTGTTCCATCCAACAACCTCGTTGCACCTGAACCTTCTTACCGCATGGGACAAGCTCGTTGCATTCCTAAACCCAAGAAGTGTCCATCATTATCAAAGCGTTACTAGAGCAACAATAAAATATTAGGCCTGTTTTAACTGGTTTTATAGATTTTTTTTTATTTAACGTTGCCACATACTCCCTTCATATTCATAAAAAAAAAACGTTAGGGCATGTGGCTTGACACGGTTTTTAAGAAACGACTTAGCCATTTTATTTTTTAAAAAATATTTATGAAAAATTTATATGTATACTTTTATGAAAATATTTTTCAAGACAAATATTTTTATATAATTTTCACATTTGCAAACTCAACAACTAAAAATTATTGATGATTTATATTCCCAACGTTTGACCTAAACCTGTCCAAAAAATCCGACATATTTTATGAGTGCGGAGGGAGTAAGAGTTTATCACATGATAACATTTTTAAATGAAAAAAGAGAGGAAAAAATACCATCAATTTATTACCAATTCTAGATGAGTTATAGACTTATAAATGCATATGCATCCATGTTTCATTGCAGTTTTACATTATTATAAGTGAGTTGCTCTATCTCTTTTAAAAAAATAACCAACATTTTGTTCTGGCGTGGTAGACCCTTGGATCATCATCCAATGGAGGGATCTCATCATCAATATGCGTACAAAGTGTTAGCTAGCGAGGAGACGGGTTGAACAATTTTACCACAACCAAAATAAGAGATAATTAATAATTTTTTTTTTCTACGAAAAAAAAAGGAAAAAAAGGGGTGGTGTCCTAGCACAAAAGAAGACAAGGTATAGTTTGATCAATTTTACCGTAGAAAATAAGAGACAATAAACCACTTTTTCAATGGAAAAACAAGGACAAAACATGGTGATGTCCTAGCACAAATCATAAGATACAAATTTAAACAATTTTACCACGGCCGGCGCACACATCTTGACACATATCGGACGAGTACTTTCGTCGTAAGATGGAGTTGACAAATTTCTTTTAACATAGGCGTAGGAAAGGTGTTATTATAAATGACGCTATGAAGTTCTCCTGGGAGTTAAACATGCGCAAAAACCATTAACATTTTTTTCTCCGTTAAAAGAATATAACCACTGGTACCTTCACTGTTTTTTTTTTTTTTTTTTTAAAAAGAACAAGGAAAAAATAATTTATTACTAGTGTGCTTGTTACTGACAAGGTTCAACCGGATATTTACAGGTAGGCCCTCCTGCCGATGACCACGGCCGAAACAGAAGCACACATACACATTCGACGCGGGGACGACGCCCGAGCGCACGCGCGAATCGCCGTGGACCTCGCCGGAGGCGGCGACGAGCTCGGATACCGGAGATCTAGTCGCCGGAGGCGGCGGTACCGATGGCTCGGCGGTCGTCTTCCTCGTCGTCGGGGGGTCTGGCGGTACCTGAACCCGGCGTACTACCTCAAACGGCCCAAGCGGCTGGCGCTCCTCTTCTTCATCTTCGTCGCGGCCACCTTCGCCTTCTGGGACCGCCAGTCGCTCGTCAGCGAGTACGAGGTGCGCCCCCTTGCCCCCCGGGAGCTTCCCTGATCCGGGCTGGATAGTTTAGTGACCGGGATCTGATTAGCTCCTGTCGCGCCTTAGCTCTGCGTGTCGATTTGTCGCCAGGCTGATTTGTAGCTGGATCTGGTATGCGGGGAACATGTGGCTATCCGTGGATCTTACTTCGTCAGTTTAAGTTGTAGAAATGGTCGAGGGTTGTCTATTGTGTTTGTGTAGTGGGAGGTTATCATGTTCAGGATTTAAATGCCTATTTAAGAATTTGATTCGGATACCGTAAGTTGTGACTCAGTCAGCTCCTTGCAAACAGAGATGGAATTAATGGTGAGATGATATACGGTACAGCACTAAAACTCTATACTTATGTAACTGTAAGTTCGTTTAGCTTGGGCTTTGACTGTAATTTGGCGATGAGGCGGTCTCCTCTAATTAGCAGGAAATGTACAGATGTACTGAAAATTTTGATAACCTTCAGTGTCTCCCGAGTTTTATGGTAAAGGTGGAGAGTGTGAAACATTTCCTTGCATGTTATGGCTTATGGAATTATAATGGGTGTAGAGAAGTGTAGATTCTGAGTTTGATTCACTGGGCCACTGCCATTGTGAAACTTGTATATCTTATTACTACTTTGCTACCTTCCTTTGTTTTTCTTGTCTTAGATTTATGAGATACATTAATCTTTATTGGTTTTTTAACTTTGATCGAATGGAGTATGGACCTGATTTGCTTATTTGTTCTGATTGGGAAATGCTGATATGTACATGGGCACACCCCTTTGCTTCCTTTATATCAAGATAGTCCTTAGTCGCTATTGAATCTGATGTGTATACTTGGAGTTATCCTGCTTGTTTCTGATATTAAGCTTCTTCTCCCCCTATTTTCAGTCTGACATTTCCCGATTACAAGATGAGATAAATCGGTTGCATGACCAGGTAAATACAATCAAACTTTTCTTTGAAATAACCCCTTTATTCCAGAATCTGTTTCCCTTGAAAAAACTATTAATAACTCAATTGTTCTGATGTCTTTTCAACAGCTAAGGAATGCTGGAGTTAATCTGGATGAAAATCCAGTAATAAGCAACAAGAATTCTAGAAAAAGATCTTGTAGAAATTGATCCTGTCAATAATGAAAGGCGGGAAAAAGTTAAAGAGGCAATGCTCCATGCTTGGAATTCTTATGTGAAGTATGCCTGGGGAATGGATGAGCTTCAGGTTTGTTTACTCAATAGGAATTCTGATCTGAAGTTGGTTTCACATTTCCTAACTGATTCTAGATCTGAAATGCCTTCTGTTTTTTGCTTTGCTCACCTTGATTCCCAGCCACAATCGAAGAATGGTATCAATAGCTTTGGTGGTCTCGGAGCAACCCTTGTTGACTCACTTGATACACTGTACATAATGGGCCTGAAAGATGAATTTCAGAAAGCTAGAGAGTGAGTTTTATTTGTCTCCATCATGTAGTCCTTTATTCCCTTGTTCTTTCCTTAGGCTAGAAAAATTGAGTTAGCAGTCTACTTGTAGTAATATTCAGTCCAATAGATTAGACCCAGTTGTCTTTGTATTTTTATCCTAAATTTAGAAAGCAGTACTTGTGTTCAAAAATAAAAATAAAAAGAAAGCAGTACTATTGGGGGCACTTGCATGCAAAATCCATGATTGTGTCTCTTTGAACCCCTCATTACAGAGGATTTTAGAATCTCTTATTTACTTCACTTTTCTTCATTGTTCTATCATTCTATCATTTTCATCTGTTCCATATGATAAATGACATTTATTTTTTACATGCTTATATATTACTATTTTTGCATGGTAATACTCCTTGGAATTATTTCAGTGCTTTATTCTGATTTTATGCTGTACACACAATCTGACTAATGCCTGTGTCATATAACAGCTGGGTGGCGGAGTCATTAGACTTTGACAAGGATTATGATGCGAGTGTTTTTGAAACGACCATAAGGTTGCATTATAAGGTTTACCTTTATTATAGTATTTATTTATCTCCTCATCTTAGTTTGTTCCTTGCAGATATTTGACTGCAAAGGGCAATGCTATCTGGATACACCATCATTATGAATTTATGATCCCTCTAGAAAACATACCTACAGCTGGTTTTCTAATATTTATTTTATTTTGTTTGTTTATATTCAGGGTTGTTGGAGGTCTGCTTAGTGCATACGATCTATCTGGTGATAAAGTATTTCTTGATAAGGCTAAAGATATTGCAGATCGACTATTACCTGCTTGGGATACAACATCTGGCATCCCCTATAATAGAATAAACCTAGCTCATGGACGAGCCCATAATCCTGGATGGACCAATGTGAGTCACTGTTATTCTATATTTCCACTGAGTAACACTTGTATTTCCCTTCTTAAACATACTTTCACAAGTGTACTGATAGTAACCTTACTCAAATCATCCCATGCCGCTTTTTTTGTCTTTCAAACATTCATTATTCGTTCACTTTGTAATTTGAGGCTTTGATTTCCATCCCATCACATAGAACTGATAACTGTACTACTTATGATTGCTAACTATTTTTTAAAACATTTTCCACCTGATTATTTTCTTTCTAATTCAGAAAACAAAGAATAAATTTCATATGATTTGATCTTTTGCAGGGTGATAGTATCCTTGCAGATTCTGGTGCGGAGCAACTTGAATTCATAGCTCTGTCACAGAGGACTGGGGATCCCAAATACCAGCAGAAGGTGTTGCTACTTTTCACTCATATTTTGAGATGTCCCTCCTGTTCTATGCTATTAGATGAGCAAATTTAGTGGGAAACCTCTTTGTGAAACATAGGTGTTATTCTTGTACTGTAGCTTTTCCTTTCTTCCATACTTGTTTTTGAGAGGGTGAGAGAGCTGAATGTTTTTGTGTTGAATGATGAATTCCATTTGATGCAACCAATTTTGGTGATGTCTACCTGTTTTAATCACTTAGGTATATCAAATCATTATTGAAGGATTAATTTTTTATGTGAGCTGAAACATGCAGAGTTATTTTATTATGGAAAACTCTGAAGAATGTAGCTCTACTCATTGTGATAGTGTTTAAATGAAACATGTGAATCTTGATCAAAATGCATGAAATTTTTAAAGTTGGTTAAGGTTGGTAGAATGTCTTGTCAATGCCTGGCAATATGCATTAGGCTGCTACTTTTGCTAGTAAAATGCCCAAATCCTGTCTTGTTGTCTTTCTTGGTTCAGTTGTTCTTAATGTTGAGCTCTTATTTGAGTTGCTACAACCTAATTTTAGGCGGAGAACGTCATCACACAGCTTCAGAAGATATATCCCAATGATGGTTTTGCTTCCTATTTACATAAATCCTCATTCTGGGACAGCATCATATTCAACTATCACATTTGGTGCTATGGGAGATAGGTAATGCCATTGTCTTCTGACCAAATATTTTTCTTCCTGTAATTTTGGCACTTAGCTCTGGTAGATTTGTGCTCTCCTATTGGATCATTGCTAAGCTTTGTGCTGTGGACCTTATTTCCTATTCTCTCCAGAATTTTTTTTTTTTAAAAAAAAAACTAACTGTCATTTTCTGTTCAGCTTCTACGAATATTTGCTCAAGGTCTGGATCAGGGAATAAAAAATGAGCATGTAAAACACTACAGGTTTGAGACTATTGTCAGCCTTGTTTTCACAATGTTAAGTAGCTATTGCAGTTTATTCAATTCAACATGGATACAATTCCATTCATGTTTTTCAATTCAGACAAATGTGGGAGACATCAATGGAAGGTCTATTAAGTTTAACCAAGAAAACTACTCCATCTAATTACTACTACATTTGTGAAAAGAATGGCGCTCATTGTCAGACAAGGTAATGTAAACCCATTCAGTTGGTTGTTCAATTTTGTTGGCAGGCTGCTTGCTGAAGCTTATCCCCATTCTCCTCTAAAGTTCTGACAAGTTCTTCCTGTGACTAACACAGATGGATGAACTTGCTTGCTTTGCTCCTGGTATGCTGGCATTAGGAGCCTCTGGTTATGGGCCAGAAAAATCCGAGGAAATTATGAATCTTGCAAAAGAGGTAAGTCCTTGTGGTAATCCTCCTTTCTATCGAAGATTTCAACTCTTTGCTTGATGCACTTGAGAATGAATATGATTTGCTTTCTGTTTGCTGGTAGCCTGGTATGACCTTTTTCCCCTTCCATTCATGTCATAGCTTGCTAGGACCTGCTATAATTTCTACCAAACCACTCCCACGAAGCTAGCTGGAGAAAATTATTTTTCCATACTGGACAGGTAATATGGCAACCCTTTATTTTTCGTCCAATAATAAAAACCTCTTACCAAATCATCAATTCTGAATGTTATTTTGCTACTGACCATAGGACATGAGTGTGGGCACATCATGGAATATATTGAGACCAGAGACTGTTGAATCACTTATGTACCTGTGGCGCTTGACGGGGAATAAAACATACCAAGATTGGGGGTGGGACATATTCCAGGCATTTGAGAAGAACTCCCATAGAGATCTGGATATGTGGGACTGAGAGATGTAGGTTTTCCTCATGAGTTCCATTGTTGAATTTCTGCTGAATAACATTTGTCTGACACAACTATTGTTAAAACATCTGTCTTCAGGTGAACACTGGTGAAAAAGACAACATGATGCAGAGCTTCTTCCTGGCAGAGACGCTCAAGTACCTCTACCTACTTTTCTCCCCTCCATCAGTCATATCCTTCGACGAGTGGGTTTTCAATACTGAAGCTCACCCATTGAGAATTGTTCCAGTAAATGGTAACAAAGGCATTGGAACACCAGTCCGACTATTTGGGAGAAAACAGGGAAAACCTGAGTAACCTTGGATATAGCTCAGTGGATTTTTGAATCCGCCGTCTGATTCTGACCTCCCTGATGATGTGTTCTGACACGAGGGAACTTTCTTCCTGAAGCAGTAAGGGTTAGAAATCACGGCAATAGATTGTTTAGAGCAAAAATCATAGGTAGAGCACGATGCTATATGGCAGGGCAGTGACCTCCGTGGATATGATCGGAGGTCAAGCGCCCCATAGAGGCTTTTATCTTTGGACTTGCTTATGCGCCCTGAGGCGCGTTGTTGATGTGTAGCATACATCTAACTCACTGTCCATATGTTGTTGCTTTCCTGGGGCCAATGAGGAGCTGTATTGTCACTATCTGCCCCCTAGCTATTACTTTTTCAGATATGGTTTTATATAAAAAGGTTGTTTCTGGTTTTCCTTCAGTAAGTACTTTGTTCTCCTCTGGAGTCCTCTGCTACTTCCAGGGGTTAATATTGGGCGAGCGATTAGCGTGTTAATTGTGTAAACTCTGCTGTTCTGGTCTCTTGGAGTCTGAGTTTTGTAAACTTAAGTTCAATTTGTAAGTTGGGGTTGGGGATTGGTATGTATTGTGTTACAGCAGGGTACGAGCATCCTACGGTCCTGCTTGGTGAAAGATGAGTACTGTAAATCATGGCGTCACCGTGTTCTCTTTTCTGAACAGCATGATAGTATCAGGCGCTTTGTTTTGGAGCGAGTTCAGAGTAGCCGCTCCGACGAGCTTGAAGGAATGTTGAAAGGTCCATTTGACATTTCCCAACTTCCACCCAATCTGATTTGCCTCGACCAATAAAAAAATTAACCTTCTTCAATCTATGGAACCTTGAATTTGCTCCTTGGTTTTGAAAACGGTTTTAGATATCGTAGTACCATGTCATCAGTCATTCGTGGTGCCATGGTAGCCACAAGACAGATAAATTAGACCACGCGGGTAGTTTGGGCCCAAGCAAACTTTATCCTAAGATTACAAAATATATTTTTTTCCCAAAAAAATCAAATATTTATGTAAAAATATATGTAAGTTAAAATCCAATTTAAGTTTAGAATACTAACTGAAAACTTGCTTTTAGCTCAGATTCATTTGTTCTAAAATCATGCTCGATAATATGGTGCCAATCTATGAATATGTTATATGGTCTCCTTGGTCTCCTTTGGATGCTTATTTGCTAGTAGATGCTCTGGTTATGTGTTAGAATTATTAGTTTATATTGACAGCTCAAAAAATGCAAATGACTTCAATGACAACATTTGTTCCCTACGAGCACAGAACTTGAAGTTGACAATTCATGATATTTCGTTAACTTGTTTTTACATCATTCTCTTGTGTGATTGTGTCCATTTTGTGCTAATAATTCAAACCTCACCGAACAGAACTCATTTGCATGTTGATAAACAAGAAACATATAAAATAAAGAATGATTTTTGTTTTGTGAAATGGTGACATCCAGTTGGTGGAGCATGTTCACGTCAATAAAGACTAAGGCCTATTTGGGACTACTCTGCTTTATGCTTATTGAAAATGTGGTGGAAGGTGAGCCCGGGGCGTATTGAAAATTTTCCCAATTTTAACAGCAAGAAAAATAATAAAAGATTAGGAGGTTATAACTCTCCTTCCATAGGTACACCAGCAATACAAATGAAGCCTCAGACTGCACTGCTGTCACGATAAACCATCCTCGAGAAGCACATATCGGAAGAACAAGCCGCGGCCTGGTCTACTACCGCATACGGGAGGATTCCCGTGCGCTATTCGTAGCCCGGCAGCGGGATGATAGCGGACATCAGCGTGGGCTGCGGTCGAAGGGTAGAGCGGAGCGGGGAGGGAGCCCGGGAGGCGTACTAGGCTGGAGCCAGCTAACACGCCCGGCGCGTGGGCTGGCCCACCCTAACGGCCCTAGCGCGCCCCCTTCTCCTCCTCCTTCCTTCATCCAGACCCAGGCTCCCCGCCTGCCGCCCCACCGTGGGCGCCCTGGGGCTCACCGGGCTCCGGTGAGCCCTAGGGCTAGCCAGCAGCGCGTCCACCTCGCCCTTACCCCTCTCTTCTTCTCCCCTCTAGCGAACCGGCACCCGGTGAGCCCTAGAAACGCCACGGCGGTCGCCTTCTCCCCCTCCTCCTCTCTTCTTCTCCCACTCGGTGAACCCTAACCCTAGCTTTGAGCTCCAAAGTCCGGCCATGGCGCCTTCGCCCCGACACAGCCCAGCCGCCCCACCCACGGTCCAACAGCGCCTAAGCCGCCCGGCGACCATGCCGGCCGGTCGGGCCTACCTACCTCCCCCCCAGGCGCGGGGCAATCTATAGCCCGTGGGGAGAGGCCGGGGTGGAGCGGTGGCCTTGTTGACGGCGCCGGCCACAGCTGGGCCCCGTGTGGCCCTCGGGAGGCGTCATTGTCGTCGTCGTTGCCACCCGGGTAGCTGGGGAGGTAGGTAGGCGACACCTGTTTGTTTTAGCGCCGGCGGCAAAGATTCGCCGGCTGGGAGGTCGGAGGCCCATATAGTGCAGCCGCGCGCCATTGACCGAGTACCGGGGAGGTGGGAGGCCTGCACAAGCTCGGGGTGTATCTCGCCGCTACCGCCCGGCCAGTTTAGATGTAACCTTTTGTTTTTAGGGGTACCATTTTAGATCCAACTATGAGATTCCGTAACCAATTTAACAAGGGCTCTGTTTTGATCCCAAAATGCAAGCTGCAAAAAAGTGTTACATCGAATATGTCGGCACATGTATGGAGCGCTAAATCTAGTCGAAACAAAAAACCAATTTCATCATTAGCTTATAAATTGCGAGACTAATCTAATGAGCTAATTAAACCATGATTAGACATGTTTAGGCTTAAAAACTGCTACATGCTCTAATGACGGGTTAACTAGGCTTAAAAAAAATTGTTTCGTCGTTTACGGACCGAACTATAGTTTATTTTGTATCTCGACCATGTTTGTTACCTCAAATGTGTCTTTGTAAAGTCCGATGTGACACTTTTCGGCCTAAACACAACTAAGGAGTCTTGGGGGGTGCGCAAGGCGGCATCGCGAGCTGGCTGCCTCCGCTGCGCACACAAGTAGGCTCCTGCGGCGCCGCGCAAAGCGGCTTTGCGCAACGGTTCACGGCAACGGCGCGACAAGCGTAGCGCGGTGGTCGGCGTCGCGAGATGAGCGCCTTGCAGTGCTCCCGCGCGTAGTCTTGGCTGAGCTCGAGGCGGACCCCCTGCTCGCCCTTGACTCCCTCCATTGGTTGGATAGGAAAAAAAAACGCCTGCCTCGCCGGCTGCTGCCCCATGGCCGATGGGCGCCCGCCCCGTGGGCCACGGCCGGGACGCCCGAACCCTAGATCTCGACGCCTTTTTTTTCTCTTCTTTTTCTGTTAGGGGTAAAATGGAATTTTTACCTAACACTTAACGTTAACCACTAGAAACTAACAAAAGGCCATAAAAGTAATGAAAATGTTGAGGTCAAATACATAAATTCTTCTTTTTTTAGGGCACCAATTTAGATCCAACTATGAGACTACACAATTTAATTTAACAAGGGCCCATCTGAGCCCAGACACGGACAACTCTCGGCCCACCTACTGCCATTTATACTCTCCTCCCGCCTCCGCCGTCATAGCCTCCTTCCACGGCGTCGCAATCTAGGGTTAGGGTTAGTTTCTCTCCTTCCACGTCGTGGTGATCGAGTGTGAGATGGAGGCGGAGCCCTCGCCGGGCGAGGCGGAGGAGACTCGTCACCCTCTCCCCATGGCGCCCGAGCTGGTTGCCACGCCGTGCGGCGGCGGAGGTCCCCCGCTTCTTGCCCTAGCCTCTCCCCGTGGCACCCGAGCCCCCGGTCTCCTGCTCCGTGCCCCACTGCCATACCGTCCAAGCACGGGACGAAAGTCGTCCACTACTTGGGTCAAAGTGTACACATCGTCTATCAAGAGAAGAGCGGGCCCTGCCCTCTCTTCGCCATATGTAAGTCAGCTTCTTCTTCCTTCTTCTCCCGGCGCGTGCCTTTTCGTCTCCCGTGATATTCATGCCTATGTGCAGGCAATTACCTCCTTCTTCAGGGCCAGATCTCCCTCCCTGAGGCTAACGTTGGCAAGGTGTTGATGGATGATTTGATCAAAGCTGTGTCTAATCACCTTGTGGATAAAAAAAAAGCGTGACAAAGGTTCGGCTCTAATTTGGGAATGTGTTGGTGTTGTGTTGGGATGCGGCATGGGCCGGGATCTCATTTTTGGTGTTCTAACGGTTTGAGATCAATCTATAGGAAAAGTGAGATGAAGTTGTTAGAAGCGAGGAACAAAATGTTCATCATGCCCTCGACAATCTCGAGCCTCGCGAAAGGCCTTGATCTCGAGCCCATTTTTTACGAGGTGCGTAAAGGGGGTTTCATCTTTGACTAGATGTTTGTCACATTTGCATCCGATAATATGTGTATTTTGATGTTACTTGCAATATTTGAGGCACTTTGGATACCACTGTATCATGGATGGATCGTGGACCCATAGGTGTCCTATCTTTCCACTAAGCAATAATGCTACATGTTTTCTTGTGCTGCTGCTGCTCAGCTAGTGTGCATGTCATTCTTCTTTGCAAGTTTTACACTGAGTTTATCGATCTATAATTCATTGCCAAAACTGTTGAAACTTGGGTTTCCAACGGGGGGAAGGTATCTCCGCCCAGTCGTTGCTCTAAATGGAGAATGAATGGGAAAAATGGCTAAGTATGAAACACTTTGTATTTAATAGTAATAAGTTTCATTCACCAACCAACAATAAGGAGGGTTGTGCCCTCTATTTATAGTTTACAACCATGCAGGGATACGAAGTTACAATTCTATCCCTAAAGATTCTCGGTATATTCCGGTTTGTCCTTTTCTTCACTAGGGGCCTTCGCGTCCTTTCCTATCCGGGATTGCGCCGGCCTGATGGGCCAGTGCCCAGCCCACCTGAGGCTTGACTTGTCCACCGTGGCCCCTTGGATGGTATCTTCACTTTGGGTAACCTTCACTAACACCTTCAAGTTTGGTCCCAGGGTCTCGGGCCGATCATCTTCGCTTGGTCGGTGCCCGGCTTCATGCTGCTGGCGGGGACCTTCGCATCCGTCAGCACCATGGGAGGAACGGGGTGTCCTAGCGGAGGTGCGGCCTCCGCCAGCCCTGCGCTCTCCCGATCCGTCAACACCAGGGTCCTGTGAAGCAAATATACAGCCGGACGAAAGGGTCATTAGTTAGTCGCGCGACCTAGCCTCCGCTTGTCTGCCTGGTTCAACTTTTCCGCTCAGTGCGGGGGATCGTGTCCCAACAGTCCCCCCTTGAGGACTAGGGGCCAAGGCGACGAAGTGCCCTTGTGCTCAATTTCTTTGGCACTGGCAGAGGTGTTGAGGGTACCTTTCCCCTCCTAGCGTGTTCTCTTGGACCTTCGACGGCGGATGTTGGATCGCCGCGGTTCCAACGGACAAAAAGCACGCCTTTTGAGGTGGATTTGACCATTATCTGCCCGTTGGTCGTGTCCCTTGGTTTTGGAATGCGAAGGGTCACTCTGGCCCCTATATAAAGCCTTCCCTCTGGGTTGCGGAGGGGTACCTCTTGCCATCGCTTTCAAGCTTTCGTCTTGTTCTAGTCTCCGCTTTCACTTGCTTGCTAGTAGCCAACCTCCGTTGTTTGTTAGTTTGCTGTTGGCTGAGTTGCACGCTCAGGGGTGCTAGTTCGTGTTGCATCAAGGGCTACAATCCTCGGTTCGAGATCTACGGGCCGCACGTGGAGCTTTTTCTGGTACGTTCCTTTCAGTTCTCCGCCTACTACGAGGATTGTATGCTAGAAGCCGCTCGTGCTCAAGACTTAGAGGAATCTCTATCCGACGTTGAAGTTTCTGTCGGAGATTTAGTTGGACCTGGAGACATGGAGGATATTACTTATGAGTTTGGAAAGTCTAGGATGACTCAGGCAATGCTTGACGAATTAAGGGCGAAGGGTCATATCTCCGCTACTTATGAAGCGGAAGTTCCCAAAGGGGAGACTGTTCTGGAGGTCAGGGAGGAGTGGGGTATTGTGTTCAAGGACTTCTTCAAGTGTGGACTTTGAGTGCCATACTTGCCTTTTATATGCAAAGTCATCGAAGCTTTTCATGTTCGGATTCATCAGTTGACACCTCACGCATTTCTGGCGCTTACCAAGTTTTGCTGGGCTTGTGAGTCGTATGGGGCTGCACCCGACATCAGTGTTTTCTATGAGTTTTACGAGCTTCACAAGCAGTGAAGACCCGCAAGATGGCTGATGGTTCCGAGAAAAGTGCCATTATGGATGTTGCACTTACAGCCCGCGCCGTTTTTAGGGCGGTGAAAAGACAGAGATCTCCTTCGCTCAGAAGAACAAGTGGGATCTTAGGTGGATGGAATACTGGTTTTATGTTTGGTCCAGCACGACGATGAGGACGATTGATGGCGAAGAGGTTACGAATTTCTTCTTCGCGTCGGAGCTTACACCAGTTGATGTGGATACTAGACCAGACATTGCTGATGAGCCGTCTAACAAGCGAACCGATGCACGCGAAGCTTTTCTTGGCGTCTTGCGCGCTATTCCGTGGGTCGCGATCTCGTGGAGGAGATGTGCGCCGCGAATTACTCTCCGCTATCAAAGAGTAGGCCTTCATTCACTACAGAGAAGGTTAACCTTCCTGTATTTGGGCGCTAGGTTGCCCGAGGGTTCCAGCGGAGATGCCTTCGTCATGACCGTGGAGGCATAGGCTCAAGCAATTCTTGGTATGATCAGTATCAAGGAGTACTTGGCTCGTACGTCTTCGACGCGGACCATGCCTCGTCTAAATCGCATCTTCGAGATGCAAATCCGCTACGGTCCCCATAAAGTTCCTGGTAAAGTTCTTGCAGAGGTCGAGAAGAAAGAGGTCGGGGTGGCGGCGAAGCGGTTGACGACGCTGCGTCCGCCCCCACACAAGGTGCGAAGAGGAAGAAGCCTCCGCTTACGGTGCCAATATTAAGAAGGGAAAGCCTGGCTGACGCGGGGTACCTCCGCCCCGTATTTGTCTTTGCTTGTTTGCTAAAAAACTACAGCTCGGGGAGGAGTCTAAGAGGAGGAAGAAAGTTCTTTGCGTAGAAGAAACCTCCTCCGCCCGCCGATGGAGATAAGACTGCTCAAGTTGACTTTTAAGTCCGAATGTGGCGCTCAAAATATTGTCACCGGCGGAGGGGTCGTTGGGTCTTCGGCTGCGGGTATATGATGAGACGCCGGTTGTTTATGGTTTTCCTTGAGTAAGTACTTCATTCTCCTCTAGAGTCCTTTGCTACTTCCTGGGGTTAATATTGGGCGAGCCATTAGCGTGTTAATTGTGTAAACTCGATGTCTATTCTGGTCTCTTGAGTCCGAGTTTTTTGTGGTATGTCACAAAAGGGTACGAGCATCCGGGCGCTGAGGCCTGTGTATGAAGCATTATCTGGGCCTTGAATGGGTGCAGTGGCGAGGCGGCCGGAACCTCCCGGTAGAGTAGGCAATGATTGTTGCGGCGTCGATCCTTTTCAGCCCATGTTGGTTGGCCAGCCAGCGGAAAAAAGGAACCACGTGACGTGTTACTGCCGACTGGGCGGCCCGGCGAGCCGGCCCACCCTGGTGGCCCGCCCCGTGGCCCGCCTCGCCCCGTCGTCCTCGTCGTCCGCCCCCATCGTCGGCCCGTCCCCATCGCTGCCGTCGTCTCGCCCCCCCCGCCGCTCCGCCCGCGCCGGCGCCGTAGGCAGTCCCTTCCTCCCCTTCCTTCTTCTCTCCTAACTCCCTAACATCGCCGACGCCATGGATCGCCGCCCGCCGAGCTCCAAGAAATGGCGACTTTCACCTCCCCGCCGACCCATACCAGCCGGATGGGGCTCTCCACGGCAGAGCTCGGGCGGCGCCCGTCCCCGAAACTCATCACGGGCCGGAATGCCGCGCCGCCAGTGTCGACGGCCGCGGCCAGCCGGCCGAGCTCCTTTCTATGGCCCGGGAGGAATGGAGGGGGGGGGAGGTCCTCGACCTAACGCCGGGCGAGCGGAACCCTAAAGCGACGGCGAAGCGGCCCGGCGACGACGACGGCGCATTTAAGATGAGATGAGGACGACGACGACGCCGCGCCTCCGCCCGAAGCGGCTGCAGGCCGTGGCCGGGCCGGGCCGCGGGCGCCCACCAAGGTGGTCGGCGCTGCCTCCGCGCCGACGGTTGGCAGCTAGCATCGGGCGGAATCCACCACCATCGATGCTCAGCAAAGACGTGTGTTCGCCGGTGACGACGTCGTGTGCGGGTTCGACCCGACTTGCCCTGCTCGCCGACACGCATACCTAGTCCGGCGCCGGGCGCTTTCATTACATTTAGCTACGTGACGGAGTACACGATACGCACCGACGACGCTTACGATCTATCCCTCCGCCGCGCCGATCTCAACTACCAGGCAAAGCTACCACGATTCCCTAGTAGAAGCGTACGTGTCACCAACACACGAGCTCAAGGCATACTATACTCATCAATCATGGTGATGGAGTCGTATTTGAACCAACTTCGGATCCTGAACCTGACGGAACTAAAAGCGGGAAACATTAAAAGGCTGCGAGGATCACTGCATCATCAGGAAGCTAGTTACCCTATCCACTCTTAGTTCGGTAACAGAGCGCTAAACATACTACATACACGTGTACGTGCGTGCCTTGAAATCATTGAATCAGCCACGCCACAACAGACAGCACAATATATGCTTGTGTAGCCTCCTCATGCAGTGTAATTAATCTGACCGTTGGTTAATTTGGTTGGGGGTTGGTAGGTTGGACGTGCAATTCCGATCCACAGTTGTTCTCGATGGAGCCAAGTCACGTTAGACGACGTTACGACAACAACCCGATCGATCGAGAGTGCTCGGAGAAGAATGGCGCTGATTAATTTCCTTGTGGTTCGGCAGCTGCTGCTTGGCTGGCTCTCGATCGTACAATGTAAGTCCTCGATCGAGGCTGTCACGGGTAGATCCGAGCAAGGAAAGAATGCACGCCAGCTCACGTAAGTAGCTAGTACCATCTCTCCTCTCCAGCATATGTCCCGTTTTCCGCCCATGGCAAATCTGTACCACAGCGAGATATCTTGTTTTCCTTGGCGTTTTCATCTGCCGTGTCACATTCAGGCTTGGTACACAAGTTGACGAGTCGCTGTAGTCCGTATGGTAGCAGCAGTAGTATCATCGCTAGAAAAGGATATGACCGTGCGAAACCAGCAATGATATTGAGAAGAAGATCATAGGTCTAGCGAAAACGGCGTGTGCTTTTAATTTGGGATCATTAACTAATCACGGTTACGATGGTAGCTGGGGTTCGTTGTGTAGTGCCAGTAGTGTAACCCAGCGTGTGTCGTCATGGCTAGCTTTGTCCATTCATTTGTGCAAAAACTCTACGATTTCTGTTTCCGGCTTGAGTCTTCTCTCAAGTTAGGTGCCGTGTGTAGTACGCCGTGCGACTTTCTGATCGAGCCTCGATCGATACGATATCCATGATCGATCGATCAGTCAGGATCTTGAATGTGTCATCAGTCGTGTCTACAGTTAAACGCACTGTTTGCTTCGACGGTTCACTGTCTAACAAGCTCTACTGTACCCTTCCAGTAATATATAATTAAGCTGGAGTGTAAGTGCGTGGGCTAGAAAACGAAACGGACAGTAGGCTAGGCCCCAGCCTCCTGCATGCCACGACGACCCTACGCCGCCGGCCAGGCGAGCGAAACAGCCGGCCGGCCTTGTGTTTTGTGGTTGGTGCCCAACTGCCCGTGCTGCTGTTGCTGCGGTCCCCTTGATTGGACAGGCCCATCGGCGTCGTCTTGCTGATGCGATGACGCCCGACGGCCGGACGACGGTTATCCGCGCGCGCGGTCGCCATCAGCTCACACGACATCACCCATCTTGATCTACCCTCTTTTTCCCCTTCTTCTTCGTATGCATTGGTTAATGGTTATGTTAAACCATGGATGTGCGAGATTTTTTTTTTTTCCTTTTCTCGAACACGACTTCACGTGTCATTTTCATCAAGAAGGCGGCCGAAAGCACCGCAAGTACAACAAAACATAACACGACACAACCATAAAGACAGTGGTTAGAACAAAGACGACAAACGTAAGAAGAGAAACGGCCATCCACCGTGCATGCGAGATTCAAATACTAGAACGTTTCAATCTGCATAGTACGATGGTAAAAACAACTTCCTACTCCGTAGATGCCTAGGGTAGGGTGACGAATCCGTCGGCTAACTCTGTCGTCTGACCTCACAAGAATGTTAATAAAACATATCGCAGAGAAAACTTTGTCAAATCAAGAGTTTCCAGAGGGCCAAAATATACAATTGATATCCATTTCCTTACACGTGAATGCAAAAGACTATAAGTGGAAAATTGAAATGCATGCATGTCGAAAGATCGATCAATACTAGCCTTAGTTTATGTGATCTTCTTCTGATTTTTTTTAAAAGAGAGCCTTAATTAATTAGTTTATCTCTATTAGGAAGACAAGTTCTTACACACACACACACACAAAAAAAAAAGATGGAATAGTAGGGACATTTTTATCTACGTGTGGTTGTTAAGTTTGCTCTTAATCCAAAGTGATGAGGAGCAATAAAAAGTAAAGTGTGAGGAAAAACAAAAAGATATTGATCCTTTTCAATTTAGTGCATCATATATAACCTTATATTGTTATTTTATACTCTCTCGATTTCAAATTGTAGTTAATAAAACATATCGCAGAGAAAAACTTTGTCAGATCAAGAGTTTCCAGATCGAGGGCCAAAATAATTGATATCCACTTTGCTTACACGTGAATGCAAAAGACTATACGTGGAAAATTGAAATGCATGCATGTCGTCGAAAGATCGATCAATACTGATTTTTTTTTTTTTTTTTTTGAAAAGGGAGCCTTAATTAGTTAGTTTATCTCTATAAGGAAGACAAGTTCTTACTCAACCTGGTAATGGTTTGGTTTTGAACCGGTTTTTTTTTGTTTGGTTTTACATGTGGTTCAATTTCAATGCTTTGGTATAAAACGGTTTGACATCTATAATGGTTTTTTGGTTTTGATTTAATAGTTTTAATGGATGAGAACGGTTTAACAACAATAAAGTGCAACTTCTACCTAAAAGCGATGCCACCCGCAACCGCCTCAAGAATCGCTAGCTAAAACCATGGTTTGAAATGGATTGGATTGGTTTGGACGAATGAGTCAATGATTCGGATTTGTTTAATTTTTTAAATGTAGTATAGTGTAAATGGATTGGTGTGGATTTGGCCTGGTTCTTAAATCATTACCCGGTTGAGTTCTTACACACACAAAAAAAAAGATGGATAGGGACATTTTATCTACGTGTTGTTGTTAAGTTTGCTCTTTATCCGAAGTGATGATGAGCAAGAATAAGTGAAGTGAGAAAGTATAAAAGATATTAATCTTTTAAAATTTTGTGCATAACCTTATATATACATACCGAATCATAACAATATATACGCCAAACTTTTTGCCTAAACGTACATACGTACGAATATCTCACAAGGTAGCGCTGCGACCAAATTCATCAATCAAATAGATGGAGTACCAAAGATATTTTCACAATCTCGCTCGATCGTGCAATCACGCACGCGTTAGCCTAAACTCGTCAATCAAATACAAGAAGTGCCAAAGATATTAGGCTATTAGCTGGATCAAACGTGCAGATTGCCCGATACGGAAAGACGTTTCCGACGCGTTGAAAAACGGAAGCGACGAACCCCAACCGGGTCGGTCGGGCGTACGGTGCCATTCCTCTCCTGCATGCACTGTGTATCTAACGCGACGCGACGCGAGGCGAAAACCCAATCGAGTGCGTCCACCAGCAGAACTACGTACTACGACAGCAGCAACAACGCGCGGCTGCTTTGCGACTTGCGTTGCGCTGCTGCGCCTCGCACTCCGGCGTCCGCCTCCGCGCCCCGGGCTCTATATATATACGGCCAACCGGGCGTCGGCCACCACACCACCACACATCGAATCCCAGTTCCCCCATATCTACCTCGATAATCCTCCAAGCCTGCCTGCAGGCCAGCAAAGCAACCAGGTCCTCTTCGATCTTCCTCTGCTCGATAAGGGAAGGGAAATGGCGGCGACGACGATGGGCGCGGTGCGGGTGCTGTGCGGCGCGGAGAAGGAGTGGGTGGTGGGGACGCACAAGGCGCCCGGGGGCGTGCCGCGCTGCGGCGGGGCCGTGGTGGCCGTCGACGTGGAGACCGAGCGCCGCATCCTGGGCCTGCTGCTGTGCCTCAAGAGCAAGCGCAAGTACTCCTGCACCAGGTGCCTCCGCCGCCTCGTCACCCCTCTACGGCTAATTAAGCCGGAAGCCCGGAACAAGCAGATGCTAGTCACACAGTCACTGCATTCTTGCCGGCAACTGATCGATGGAGCTGACCTCTGACGATGGCTCCAGCTCGTCATCAATCAGTCGACCTCGAGATCGTGGACTGGCCGGGAAGTTCATAATCAACCTAGCTCACGTTCTGGCCGGATTAAGATTATTAATCATCATCGAATTAATACTGCTTAGAGTACGTAGTTGTACTAGCCAGTACATGCCTGTAAATGGTTGTAACTGGAAGGCTCCCGATGGCGACCGCCACCGGCAGTCAGCAGACGCGGCGGCGGCGGCGGCGACCATGCGAGAGAGAGAGAGAGACCGTGTGAGAGAGAGGCCGTTGGCCCGTTACGCTGCTGCATCACCATCTTTCCGTAGAATTTGGAATTACTACTACCGTAGTAAAGAGAGTGTAACACTTCTCCACAAGTTTTCAAGGTTAATTCCGCCAACTTTCGTTTGCTGCTCACTTTTCACAACTTTTTGATCCGGAACTTGTGGTCTCCATGCCATCTGGGGATGTTCAGAATGAAAATCCCAAGAGCTTTTCTTTCAAGACTGCATATTTGAGGTGACTGGCGCGACGACGACGACTTTTCACTCGACCTGCGCTGTCCCGTGGTTCCCTGTTGGCACGACCTACTGTATGCTGCTGCCGGCCGCCTGGGCTGCTCTGGGCTGCGCTCCATCGTCCTCTGTCCAGCTCTATCCACATCATGTGTAGTGACGAAAGCAGCTGCTTTCTGGATGGATGGATGCTGCCGGCTTTGCTAGTGGATGGATTCCTTCGTTCCAAATTGTAACATGCTGATCCACCACAAGTGTATGAACGTAATATGATTAAACTACCGGATCCCTTCATTCCAAATTGTAACCTGTTCAGAGTTTTATGGATACACATCTAGAAACTAGAGCGACTTGTAATTCGAAACAGAGGAGTAGAATGTAAACCGGTTTTGCATGTCTTGTGGCTTTTGAGCACTTTTGTTGATCAGTCACGTATGTGTGTCTCCCTAACATACTAAATCTCATGCTTGATTCATAACATCATGCAAATCACGTTGGCTTGACACTTTTCAGAGGAATATACGTTGGACCATGAACAAACTTTTGATGAAAAATATCAGCCATGGAGACCAAAAAGGAACATAATACTTCTATGATGAAAAAAAATCAGCTCATAGAGAGACGTAGCCTTCACCCCCGTAAGATGTTGCTTGCCAAGGGCCCTTAAAATTGATTGCCGGCCCTGGTGCCAACCCAATTTATTTTGACTTTTCATTGGGATTGGTTCCCTTTGTATATCCTTATTCTATTTTTTATTAAATTCCTACTTTGATGTCGCACAACTATTTATGTGGGAGGCAAATGTCTGGTGTGTGTGTGAGAGAGAGAGAGAGCGTGCAGGTGGATCTCCCAGAGCCAATCACATCCCATCCATCCAAATGAAGCTCTGAATTTTCTTAAAAAAAAATGAAGCTCTTAAGCAGCAACCGGAACGGCAAGGAGAAGTGTACCCTTCATTCGTCCCAGATGACATTTTGTTTTTGTTCTTCAAATTTTTCTCTGTCCCTCTCTCTATATATATGTCTTTTGCGGTCCATTCAAGCTTACTTTCCGTCCATAAAAACGCAAAAGGAGTCAAAAAGTTTAAAATAGAGATATAAATGATAATAATTAATATCCACTATGACATTGGTCAAATTTGAACCAATTTGACCCACTGCGGATCCCATAATTGCATGTTCTTGTGGACGGTGGGTACATTAATTATGGAACTAACAGAAAGAGATGAGAAATGCAAAAGTAGCAACAATTTTGTGATGAAAAATGTTTTGGCGTGGCTCATGAGATTCCTATTGTGAGAGCCAACTCTGGCAAAGCCGATTGATTAAAAAATGCCACGGGTCATAATTTGGTTGGAAGACACACACAGGATCCGTGAAGACCATCTATCCCCGGTGACCAACATTCACCATTACCAAACTGATTAATGGGTCGTGAGCCTCCTTTTAAGGCCTAGAAGCAACATGGGTCGGCACCGGTCCAACACCATGTGTACATAGGGACGGATTTGCCACCGAGAGGGGGGCTCGAGCCCCTACCATGGTTGTGCCCTATAGCTCCCCTCACTAGCCCCACCCCCCAGAAAAATTGTGGCATTGGAGACTTTGAGGGTTTGAGGAAGAAGGGGCTGTACACCTGCAAAGGGGATTCTAGTCCCACTCAACGTGTTTCTCCATTGTATTCCTCCAATGAAACGCCTCCCATTGTGCCCTCGGCGTGATCGAAAGCACCGCTTGTCCGCCATTGTCCAGAGGTAGGACATGGATTGGACGAGTGTAAGAATAGTAGAAGCAAAGTAGGGATGGAGCTGTGGATTGATTCGCTAGGTAGATGATGAGACACTGGACTTTTATACTGTGAATGCCGGGTTGTAGCGTATGGCAATGTGAAAGTAGCTAGGCAAATATAGAATGTCAGACCTAATGTTTTCATTTTCTATTTTATTTTGGGTAGAAAAACAAAAATAAAATAAATGGTTTATGAAACTTTATAAATTTCCCAATATATAATTATGCTTATAACTTAAACAATGGAAAATGTGATTATTTTTCAAATACTTATCATTTAATTTGTTGTGTTTGTTGCACTCATGCCTTTGCATTTTTTTTTTTTGAACAACAAATTTATGAAGTTCGTTTTTAGCTCGATAGGTTTTGTTTGTTTCAAAATAAAGTTTTAAAATAAACAAGTAGTTTATTTTTTAAAAAAAATTCAAATAGTTTCTAAAATAAAATTTTAGATAAATTCCAAAAGGTTTTAAAATAAGTTTGAAAATGTTTAAAAGCTGTGAGCTCAAATCCTTGAGTCCTTCCTAATCAAGCCTAGTCCATGACTCCATGAGTTCTTTTTTTAGATAATGGATGAATCAACAAACATCCGTCCAAACTTCATGAGTTCTTATTCTCTTGTTTAAATATTCTTCTCTTCTCTTTTTATTTCCTTTTGACGTGTGTTTTTTTTTTTCAGGCATGCCAGATTCAGCAGGCCCCCCATTCACCTTAAGCTGGACAACTGTATATCTTGTGATGTAGACCTGTTCACATCCCGGCAAATAAATAACAATTCATTAATCCATCATATGCATGCGTCCGTCTTTTTTTACCTGACCAACTATTCAGTTCCTCTAGCTTTGTCAAATATCATGACCGATTTGTTTTAGAGCACACAGCATCATCAGCCACCATAGAGCAAAAACCTGATTGCACACAGTCCATGCTCCGTCGGTGAACAGGCTGCTGAGTTTTTTTGCAACTCAAATTTGCTGTGCCACAGTGCTAGAGAGGTGTGCATGCTGTGAGGCCAAATCCTGCGCGCGCATGCTGTTGCACGAAACGTACGATCACGGGCGCCAGATGCTCTGAATATACTCTTACCCACGGGTTCCGTCATGCGCGCATGGAGTAGAGTATATTCAGAGTACAATTCCGTTCCGTCGGACCGTCACACTACTTCTATACTATACACGTGGGTTGACCTGAGAAGTTTCCATGCGCGCACGCTGTATCGATCTGGACGGAATGGAATGTCCTCTGGAGTCGCGCCGCCAAAAAGATACTACACGACGTCAAAGCGTGTTTCGTAGAAAAAAGGACCCTTTGAATTAGAGGTGCAGTGAACCCGTGCCCGGCGGCGGCTGCAGGCAGTTTTCACAGATGCTGATGATACGACGAGCAGTGGAGATGATAAGCGGCCAGCGGGTAAACAACTTATCCTGGTTGAGTGATCGATTGACATGCACGCACGCACCTGACCTGGATGAGCTTAGATTGAGGATAATGTTAACTCGCAAGCAACTACGGGGGCGGCTGCTATATTTGTCAACTTTGGAAGTTCCCATCCCGGTAACTCTCTGTCACGACTCACGACACAAGGAGAGACTGGAAGGAAATAAAGCTACCAGCTGGTGATTGCCACGCAGAGAAAAAGAAGTCATGAGACGGGTTTTTTTTTTCGAGACCACGCCCACCTAAGTTGCATGAGACGGGTTTTCTCCAACAAGTCAAGATGCGCCCTGGCTAACTTGTCAGTTGTCACACACAGCTGCACACACAGAGGAGATTATATATCAGCAGCATCTTATAGTGAATCTACCGTGCGGGGTTACGTTTGCTTGACGTTTGACACGTGCGGTCACAGTCACATTAGTAGCAGTAGTACACATCAAAAGCGAAAAAGTTCATAGGGTCGGGGTTCACGGTCTCTCTGTAGTACATACATGCACGTCAGTACCAGCAGGTAAACGCACAATGTACAACGGATCGAAGAAATGAAAAACGGCGTCTGTGACTGTGTGCGCTAGTAGGGATAAGTATTAGTACATTCTCGCGGGTGATTACGACGACGATGCCACTATACTGATCGTTACCAAAGTCACCGTCAGGCGTCAGTCCAATGCAAGTGGTACCACTGGCACCTTCCCGGCCAACGGTGAAAAAGAAAACGGCGGCGCTAAAGCGTGCGGTGCGGTGCACTTTACGACGCGGTCGTCGTCGACGGTCACAAGTCGTGTACCAGTATGTACTGGACCCTGGCGGGGCTTTCAGCTTTACTACAGCCCCTTTCGTCCCTCCCGTGACGTCATGCGTGACCTGCGTTCTTCGTCGTGTCAGTTTCATGCCAGATGGAAACCATCCACCAGAACCAGCCAGTAGCATGCTATGTATACGTCCGGCGTAGTATGTATATCCGTTCCGTTAGTTGCTTAGTTGGGTCCCCGAAATCTTCAACAACGATCGGCCGGCGATCCACAAAGTACTACGGTTATTGTTGGCGTATCTCGGTGACGGTGACGGTGACGGCGGTTACAGCCGGTACAGCACGGCCACAGGATGGACGGGACGCCGTCAGCTAGCACGTGCCATCATAGGATGCCGACGACGCACATGGACGCCGTCAGCTAGCTAGGCTCAAAAAGAATCGTCTCGCAATGTACACATCTAAACTGTGCAATTAGTTTTTAATTACCTAAATTTTATAGTGGCCGTGAGAAAGCGTTTTTGGGTGCATTGAATGTTTCGAATGTGATGAGATGTGATGGGGAATTTTGGGAACTTTTGGTTTTTTGGTTGATGTGACTAGGAACTAAACACACTGCACGCCACAGCTGTGAGAGCGCGCTGATTATTATGTTGTTCAAGAAGAATATTTGCATTGGTTGTTGAATCGCTAATGTGCATGGCGGCTAGCTGTTTCATCGATCCCATTGCGTGGTGAGATAGGCATTTCGCTCTTTACAATAAGGAATACGCGGCAATTCGCACTAGATTTTTGCTTATAAAGTCATAGACAGTAGGCGGTTCAACAAAAATCAAGACAGGTAGGCATGCATATAGTATATGGATAAGCCAGGGTCGCATCATGTGAGGGACGACCAGAGTTTATTTTTATCGCAAGCGGCGTGAAAAACTATACAAAAACAAGTTTTCAATATTTCCTGAAAAATGAAGAAATAGAAATGGAACGCGTGCACGTTGTTGCATTGTGATGGCAATGTGTATGTCCTAATAGAATGAAGTAGTGCATTGCGTGTGTGTGTATACACGCGAGATCGAGAGATATATGCACGCGTCTTAGATCGATCGAGTCAAGGCAGATGCATCATCCATTCATACAAAATTAATTACCCGCGTCACACAAGGAATTCCAAACGGGGGATCCGAGGCCAAAGCTAAACTCAGATTAATAAACTATAGGTGAACACCAGAAATAACAAATGGTATCACTAATAAAAGAAGGCAAAATGGGAAGAAAAAGAAGAAGTACTACAAAAAAATGATGATCAGAGCCCTTGGGAGATTATTATTGTTACATTGCTAGGTTATTATTACCAATGTTTCTAATGATATATTAGGGAGCTTTGATAGACTTTTTGCTAATTTATGTGCAAACGAAGATTGCGACACCGTCTGTCGTGGTGGTACGTAGAAGACAACCATTAGATGATAGAGGCACAGTGAGGGCATTAATTAATGTGGGGAGGTTCGGGTCAACGGCAAAATTGGAAGGCAACAAGGAGTTTTTGCTTTAGGGGTGCGAAAAACAAATGCGTAGAGACTATACGTGATAAAAAGCGTGAGCTACGATACAAAGCCAGCGGAGACACTTTCCATCCCTCAGGGAGGTTGGATGGATAACAAAAAACCCCAAGGCTACTAGATAAAAGCGTGAGCTACGATATAAAGCCAGCGGAGACACTTCTATTTTCTTTCCCAGGTGAAGGATGGATAACAAAACCCCGGAGGCTACTATAAAGATAAAGTGTGAGCTACAATACAAAGACAGCTGAGACACATCTAAAGTCCCATCTAAAGTTTGGATGGATGACGAAAACCCGAGGCTACTATAAAAGATAAAAGCGTGAGCTACAACACAAAAGGCAGCGTAGACACATCTAAAGTCCCATCTAAGTTTGGATGGATAACAAAACCTGGATGCCTTCCATAATTGTTATTAAAACGAACCTAGTCACTTCTCGCTAATAAATAATATGTCGAGGCCATGTAGCTTGCAAAGAGTATACATTTTCTTTTTCTTTTTTCTTGAGAAAAAGATAGATACCCTACAATCTTTGTTGGAGTAACCTAGAAAGTACAAAGTAAGTACATACATTAGTAATACTACTCACCAAAAACACGACTAGAATGATTACCCATTTCAAGTACAATTTTTGTACTTGCTTGTGATCGTGACTCAACTATAAACAGGCCGGCCGGCCTTCAAAAACTATATATGTGCACGCTGTGTGTTACATGTGTAGCTCGAGACCTTAATTTACCACTAAATAAAATAGTTATAAACCCGCACCCCTTTATTCGGCTAACGGTTGCTTCCTCGAAAATTTCGTCAACCGCCTTATATTTTTTATTTTAAAAATAAAAACACCAAAACCACGCGGGAGTGCTATACAGCTCTAGCCGTCCACGGACCGTGTCCGTCTGTGTCGGCCACGCCGGACCGCATGCCATGCCATCCGCCGCCAAGTAGAAACCCAATCCAACACCTCCACACCTGCTCAAAAATCAGGCGGCGGCAGCAGCAGACAGGAGCGAGCGAGCACGCGCTTGGTTTCCTCTGCGCCGCCTTGTCCGCTCTAGTATATGCAGAGGCAGAGCCCACCACCACCACCACCACCACCGGATAAACCCGTCGTCGTCGTCTTCCTCCTCGGATCCTCTCCTCTGACTCCGCTCTGTTTCTTTGGTTGGGAGCAAGAAAGAAAGAAAGAAACTAGCAAAGGGGAAGAGATTAATGGCGGCGATGGGCGCGATGCGTGCGCTGTGCGGCGCGGAGAAGGAGCGGGTGGTGGGCACGCACAAGGCGCCCGGGGCGTGCCCGCGCTGCGGCGGCGCCGTGGTGGCCGTCGACGTGGAGAGCGAGCGGCGCATCCTGGGACTGCCGCTGTGCGTCAAGAGCAAGCGCAAAGTACTCCTGCACCAAGTGCCTCCGCCGCCTCGTCACCCTCTACGGCTAGCCTCAAAATAAAGCTGCGAGCAAGATTCACCTCCACGGCGGTCTCGCCGCCGCCGGCGGGCCACTGAGGCTCAGGCTCCGGCAGCTGGATCTCCGTCGACCGATCTGGAAGTTGCAAGGTAGGGAGTAGCAAGCTAGCTAGCTAGGTGATGTTGTTTCGATCTCGATGAGCTGAAGACTAATGTCGAAATATGTGTTCTTTATGACGGTAGTACTAGCTAATCATCAGTGATTGTAGCTTCTTGTAAATTGGTAGCAGTAGTAGCAATAATAACTGTACTTGCAGAGACATGGTCTGTCGTGCGTGTCGAGTCGACCGGTAGTCAGCAAGATGGTTAGGACATTACTCCTTCGTAGTAAGCCGTAGGCACGTGGATCTCACGTGATGATACGGTACTCTGTCAGTCTCTCTGCATGCAGGCTGGGACAACCACCTACATTGCATGATCTTCTGCTCTAGTTTTTTTTTTTTTTTTTTTTTTCCTCGATCGTTAATACTCTCTCCGTTCCACATTATAAATTATTTTGATTGTTTTAGTATATTTATTAAGTTATGAATGTAGATATAAAAATATGTTTAGATAAGAAAAAATAGATGAACCAAAAACGTTAAATCGACTTATAATTTAGTATGGAGGAAGTAGTAGTCATTGAGTATGCCTGAAAAAAAGCAACACATGCTTCTAGAATGTTCGTAAGGCCGAGGAGAGCAAACAAAACGTGCGTCGCTTATGCTAGCATATGTACTAATCATTTCAGAAAAATAATAAGCATAGTACTTACATCTCAGACAGACACGAGGCGTAAACAAGAAATGAGCAACTTGAATCGTACACGCACGTGAGAGTTGACCTGAGAAAATAATTTCGACTAACCTAACGCTAACACGCATCCACCGGCCGGTGCCCGACAGCAGGCCCATGGGCCGTGATCGATGCCGGCATGAACCTGGAAGGAACTGAATCGTGTCGCCCCATTTCTATTTGGAATTCCTTTCTATTTTTGCTGCGGACCGCGGCGGTCAGCGTCGAGAAACGAGGCCGCAAGCTGTAGTAGGTACTAGTACCAAATCAGACGAGGAAACGGGAAGCTGTAATTGATTATTCGATTGGTTGAGTTTAGCACATTACGTACTGCGTAAGAGGGCGCATAAAACGGATTTAGGAGTACTATTTGCTCCAATGATCCCGTACTCGTGACCGTGGACATCATTGTTCATCGGCCGTTGCTGGCACCTAGCGAGAGAATCTAGGGGCGGGCTTAGCACTGCGTTCGTGCGCTCGCTCCACGGGCACTTTCAGTCAAAATGCCAATCTCCGTCCAGGCACCTGAGCAGCATACTGTACTCCGTAGCGTCGCCTGTTGGACAGTGGACACGTACCTAGGCTCAAGGTTTAAATTGTAAAATACCCACTCCGAACGGCTGCTCTCTCGGTTCAGGCTTCACGGTGCCGTTCCATAAAACGGACGCGGTGCTCGCGGCTCCTGGGTTCAGTGCTTTGGTCGGCGGCGCCTCTCTCGCCAGCCAGCGCGTGCCAGGATGGAGTCCTCGTCGTCGGGCGGCGGGCTGGCGCGGCGGCGGAGTAGCGGCGGCAGCGGCGGCGGCAGCAGCAGCAGCGGTCGGGTGAGCTTCAGCGGCGACCCCGACACATTCGACATCCCCGCCAAGGGCGCGTCCCTCGAGAGCCTCATGAAGTGGAGGGTAAGCATGGGGAAGGAATGTCAGCTCGCTCGCGCTGGCGTGCTTGCCGTTGGATTTTTTTTTTTTTTTAATTTCCACCGGGGAGGCGTTCCCCACTTATTGACTTGCCCTTAATGGCGGATATAGAAGGGTTTTAGTATTTACAAAACCACGATCACACAAGCTGTGATCTGGTTTACATCAGCTTTACATCACATTGCTCTGCTTCTACATCACATTGCTCTGCTTCTACATCACATTGCCGTTGGATTTTGTTTTGCAAGGGAATTTTGTTCAGCATTGCCACTGCTAGTTGTGAATTAAATTGTATGGACCCTGGGTCCTTTTGCTATGTTTGATTTCTTATACTTTCTATATGCCTTGCTATAGTAGTCTATGAGATATCGTGATGTGTGTCAAACTGTAAAGACGACATTATCTGGATTATTACGCTTTCAGACATGTCTAAACAGTTGTCTAAGGTATTGGGGGTACTGTAGTGTTATGCAAGGCAGTGCTGCTGTGCCTAGCTCCGAGATGCTGCCTATTGGATTATTATCTGGATTGTTACACCTTCAGACATGTCTAAACAGCTGTCTAAGATATTGGGGTACTGTTGTAGTGTCGTATACTTGAGTTTTTCTTTCCTAAAATATCTAAACGTTTTTTTCTACTAGAGTGATTAGCTCGGTATCGTTCTTTTGATATGTTTGACTTCTAATATCTTTTGTTATTGCAGCAAGCAGCCCTTGTGCCGAATGCATCAAGGCGCTTTAGGTACACTCTCGATTTGAAAAAGGAGGAACAAAAGGAGGAAATCAGGAGAAAAATCCGTGCACAGGCACATGTTATAAGGGTATCTTACTAGAAACAATGTCTCACCAATCACCATTCCTTAAGTTTACCTTTTGGTATTAGCTCATGTCTATATTTTGTTATGCAGGCCGCTTTTCGTTTCCAAGAGGCTGGCCGAATCCATGTTCAGTCTGAAGAAAAAAAAAAAGGTTTGATTTCAATGTGTACTCACTCTCCTTTGTTAGGGGTTGAACTCTGTTTGTACTGGTCTTGCATAATACCTGTAAGCTGTTTTTCCAACTGATACATATCCTTGTCCTTGTGGTTTGATGTGACAATGCATTCTAGGAGGATCATTTTTTTTTTTGGACATGATAGTATTAGACATGTAAATGTATAGTCCTGTATACGTTGTATGTGGACATGTTCCCCAAGCTCCATTGGGCTATATATATGAAAGGTCACAGGAATAAACATTTACATGTCTGATAGATAGGAACATGCTTTGCTCTTTGCAGCGTACTATGTGTTGTGCACCAGTGATCCTTATTCAATGTGTAGTAAAACGAAAGATATCCTGTTGCAATTCTTTTAATATGTTTTCAACCCCCAACTTCTGCAGTACCAAGTGCTGATGGTGCACATGACTTCGGAATCAAAGAAGACCAGCTTACAGCACTGACAAGGGATCACAATTACTCTGGTCTGCAGCAATACGGAGGGGTAAGCATCCTGGTGTCATAATCATTTACCTCACTACTTGCATGTGAGTTTCAACCTTAAAATTTCCTCCGCAGGGTTTCTGGTGTAGCACATATGCTAAAAACCGATACAGAGAAGGGGATTAGTGGAGATGACTCAGATTTGATGGCAAGGAAAAATGCATTTGGATCAAACACTTATCCTCGTAAGAAAGGAAGAAACTTTTGGTATGCTAAGGATTCCTTTTTATGATATAATACATTTCCTTTGTCTGGATTAGTCACTCCTGCTGACTATACATCGATTTAGGCTTTAGGTGTGGGGGACGCTTGTAAAGACCTGACGCTAGTCATCCTCATGGTTGCTGCTGCTGTTTCACTGCCATTGGGCATAACAACAGAGGTGGGCATCACATCTGTAGTTCTTTTTTAAGGAAACACATCTGTAGTTCTTTGACTCCCTTAACTGTGCAAAATTGGCAACTGTGTCTTGTCTAGCTGAATGAGTTGTTTTGTTCTTTTTTCCTCTTTTTGCTGTTTGAGTATCCTATTTCAACTATATCCAGCTTCATCTAGTTTCTGGTGCATGCATTTTTTGTGTGCAGATTTCATCATATTTCCTTATATCTGTCCATGTGCTTACCATTGGTTACATTGCTCATCTTTGCCCCTTTATTTTACAATTGGAATATGTTGACATTAGGGCATAAAAGAAGGCTGGTATGATGGAGCGAGCATTGCCTTTGCTGTTCTTCTAGTTGTATTTGTTAGAGGTGTGCCACTATGACTGAAACTTCAATAAAACCTCTCTTACTCCTTGGTGCCAATACTACCTTTTACGGTTTGTGTACAGTTGCTCAAAATCTAGTGGCTGTTATTTTTACATGTTACAGCTATCAGCTTACTATAAGCAATCACTGCAATTCCAAAATCTGAATGAAGAAAAACAGAACATTCGTTTGGAGGTGAGGATTAGAGGTGCATCAATTGCTATCAGTTTCTTTGTTGATCCAAAATAACGTTACAAATCATTCAGGTTGTTAGAGGTGGAAGGCTTAATCATGGTATCAATATATGATTTGGTTGTTGGAGATGTTGTTCCACTCAAAAATTGGTGACCAGGTAAGCATGAGCCTCATTTTTTTGAGTCATGTGTCTACTTTCAATTTCTAAGGATGCCCTACAATTTCTTTGCCAGGTCCCCGCAGATGGTATCCTTGTCAGTGGCCACTCCTTTCCATAGATGATTCAAGCATGACGGGAGAAAGTAAAATTGTAAGTTACTCCAATATGCCGCCTTGGAAGTAACATGCGATACATCTGACCCTAACTTGGCCACATGGGGGTTATTTGAAGGTACACAAAGATCAGAAGTCACCATTTCTAATGTCAGGTTGCAAAGTTGCCGATGGCTATGGCACAATGCTGGTGAGTTTCTGTATCCACATACTCCCCCACCTACAATTACTTTCTGGACAGGGATCCAGTCAAACATCTGAAATTGCAACTTCCAGTTTTAAGATTTAGATTATGACATGGAAATTGTATGTTTAGATTTGTCTTGATGAATACTTTAATAAACTTATGGATTATTCGATTTAATAATAGATGTGTAGAAGAAAATAGTGGATAAAGGTACATGAAAATAATAGATTACTTCTTGTTGCCCAAGCTTGAGCTAAAGCTTTAGTGTCGTTACTTTCCAGTATCATACTTTTCATAATGCCTATTACCTCTTTAATCACTAGTAGTGATTGGAATAGTGTAGAGCATTTATCAACTGAACCCTACTGCTGTAATGTCCAGGTAACTGCTGTTGGAATCAACACTGAATGGGGATTGCTAATGGCAAGCATATCTGAAGATTCGGGTGAAGAGACACCACTTCAGGTTTGATTTTGCTGTCGTTGCCAGCTTTTACGCGAGTTTACTGACTTTACATGGCTTTGTTGTTCTGGTGAAGGTTCGTTTGAATGGTGTCGCTACTTTCATTGGAATGGTTGGGCTTTCTGTTGCCCTTGCTGTTCTGGTTGTACTTTTGGTTGTACTTTGGGCCAGGTAAAATTGCCTTTATACTTAACTGTCTACTTTGTTTATCTACATCAATCTGTATCACCCTGTTTTCTTGTAGGTACTTCACTGGAAATACTTATAATCCTGATGGATCTGTGCAATATGTGAAAGGGAAGATGGGTGTTGGCCAGACGATACGTGGAGTAGTTAGAATATTTACAGTAGCTGTAGGTATTCTGTTCTCTGTTTATGCATAATGCTTTAGTGTTTACAGTTTTCGTCTCACCATATTGAGGTGTAAATAGGTCACCATTGTGGTCATGGCAGTTCAGAAGGACTACCATTAGCTGTCACACTGACGTAAGCATGGTTTGTATGTTATTTTCTGCTAGCTCTTTCGTCACCTGCCACTCAACATGCTTTATTTTTGTCAGGCTTGCTTTCTCAATGCGCAAAAATGATGAAGGACAATGCTCTGGTATGTTTCATAGTTTCTATACCTTGGTATGCTACTTGATCCCACATTGAAATGCTATGCACACTCACTTCCTATGGAATATAGGTGAGGAGGCTTTCTGCATGTGAAACGATGGGTTCTGCCACAACAATCTGCAGTGACAAGACTGGTTCCTTGACTTTAAATCAGGTGCAAAGGGTGTTTATTCACTTTATACATACTGACATACATGTTTCAGACAGTTCTGTTTGTTAAATCCGCTTGGCCCTGATTTTTAAATTTTCTTCTTCCTTGTTTGATTTTAAGATGACTGTTGTTGAGGCATATTTTGGTGGGAAGAAGATGGACTCACCTGATGATGCTCAGATGTTATCTGCTGATGTGACATCGCTGATTCTTGAAGGAATTGCACAGAACACTTCTGGAAGCATATTTGAGCCTGAGGTTAGTAGTCATCTCCATTCATGGAGAAAGAAAAGCATATCGCGGTTGCATATGAAATTTCAGGTTTTAGTAAACATATAGCTTAGTAGTGATCCCTATGCGCCATCACCATCAGTGGTTAGATAAAAGGTGCATCCTGCCAGTTTTTTTTTTGATTTATTGACATGCATCCCAATGTTGTGATCTTTTCAAGAGGAAATTTTGTGTCTAGTTCTCAAGTTCAATTTATTGTTTCTCAGCAGGGTGGTCAAGAAACGGAGGTGACTGGTTCACCTACAGAAAAGGCTATACTGTCTTGGGGCCTAAAGGTGCAAAAAGTCCCTTTATAGTAGTCTCAGCCTAGATCCTTCTACATGTTAATCTCTTGCTATCGCTAATCATGGTCGTCACATTTCTACAGCTGGGTATGAAATTCAGTGAAACGAGATCAAAGTCATCTATTCTTCATGTATTTCCTTTCAACTCAGAGAAAAGCGAGGCGGGGTTGCGGTGCACCTGGTAATTTGAATTATCTGCAACACTGAAGATGTTGTGTGATGTCTTTTGAAGACCTATGTTGGTTATGATTTGAGCCATAATGTTGTGCTACATCCTCTCTTTTTACCCTACCACACATGGGTGGATATGGTGCATGCATGTTGGCCTTTGGTATCTGCCACTCATCTAATGGCTCTAATTGTTCAAAAACCTTCGTACTGTTCGAAACATAGCATTTTAGTTTCCACCTAGTAAGGTTCCCTTTTTAAAAACAGATAATTATATTATTACCTACATTACACATGATCGTTCAGATCTTGTTTTCAGCAATCATGGAAACTCTCCCGCTGGTTCTAGAAAAGAAAAACCTCGACCTGCTGGTTCTAGACAAAAAATGAAAACAAAAGAGTGATATAAACAGATATTTTGTTCCTTCACCAGTGTCTCCTGTGGTTAAAGTGTCAATTTGTATTTTGAATATTTCAATGTCTAATCACTTCTCGTTTTTTTTGAAGGGTGGCTCTGAGGTCCATATACACTGGAAAGGAGCAGCTGAAATTATTTTGGATTCGTGCACCAGCTGGGTTGACACTGATGGTTCGAAGCATTCGATGACTCCAGAAAAGGTATATTTTTTTTTCAAAATTTTAAGGGAACTTCATGTCTGTTCTTTTCATTTGTGCAGTATGGTCTTAGGTTATTGATATTTCAGGTTGCTGAATTCAAGAAATTCATTGAAGATATGGCTGCTACTAGCCTCCGCTGTGTTGCGTTTGCCTATAGAACTCATGAGATGGATGATGTTCCAGACGAAGATCACAGGGAAGAGTGGAAACTGCCTGAAGATAACCTGATTATGCTTGGAATTGTAAGAATAAAGGTACACGACATTTGAGAGTTTTGATCGCTGCTAATTTTTGAAATATTCTGATAGATGCGCTCTCCATCTCTCCCTTTTTATTGCTAATGCTATGTTTCAGTAGTATTTGTTCCACATTTCGCGCGAAGTATTTGTTATTATCTGTCTAATTTTGAGCTTATTTCCTGTAAATGAATTAAACCTGTTATTATGCCCCTTAGAGCTCAGTGTGACCGATGATATGAATTGATCTGTTTATCAGTTTCTTTCACTGAATTTGTCAGTATTTGTCTGTATAAACTATTTGATTGGAAAGGACAACTTTAAAAATGAGACCCAACCTAGGAGGAACTAGGTGGTTTTCATTAAGAAGAAAATGAGGTGCGTAAATCCGTCCCCGATGGGGATCGAACTCAGGAGCGGTTGGTTCCAACACCTGGGAACCAACCAACTAGGCTATCGCAGTTGAATGATTACAAAAGTACTATAGCAGTTGTTTGCTGCCAATGCAGGCAGTATCTTGTATCCTAGATTTTTTTATGTCTGTCTTTAGATGATCTTGATGAAGGATGTGCTCATAACCACAGGATATGAGACTGATGTTTGCTTTTGCTGTTCCCTTCTTTCTTATACAGCAAAATATGGTACACTATTTTCTAACAGTGTGCTGCCTCTGTTAGCCATCATCGTCAATAAGTAATATACATCTGTTAACTGATGCAGGATCCCTGCCGTCCAGGAGTTCGAGATTCTGTTCGTTTATGTCAGGCAGCTGGCATTAAGGTACTAATACTATCATGTTTCTGTGTCGCTTTACTAGATGCATCCAGAAGGGACAGATCGCCATTTATGTTATCTTCCATAATCCATACTTTTGCTTCGTCTGGAGATGTTTACTTGAAAGTTATTCTCAGTCATCACTTTATTTATTTAAATTGTTAGGTGCACATGATTACTGGTGATAATCTTCAAACTGCAAGAGCCATTGCCCTGGAGTGCGGGATACTTGATGATCCCAATATGTCGGAGCCTGTCGTCATTGAAGGAAAAACATTCCGGGTGTTGTCAGACTTAGAAAGGGAGGAAGCTGCTGAAAAAATCTCTGTATGTTTATTATCCTTGCATTTTCCCTAACACTGCATTGTTATGATACTATTGTAATATTTTTTGTGGTTAGTATATATCATTGTGTCTCTTCCTCTCCCTCCCTGGCTCCCTGGGTCCCTCTCCCCCAGCACCTATATCCATGTCAGGTAACAGAAATAATATACACTGGTGCGAACCAAATGACCTGGTGAAATATTGTGGCAACAAGCATGTTTTTTGCTGCTCACGTTTTGTGACATTGCTTATGCCCAGATTATTGACTTGAGAGATAAAATATTTGATGAAAAACTTTGAAAATGACCTAAGTAGCACTATGAAACTCGTTGTCATTCAGTTATTAGTAGTGCATAAGCTGTCTAGGCTCTAACCGAAGGGCAATCCCTTAATTTACATGCACTGACTCAATACATAATTGGGTGTGTCAAGATTTGGGGATTAGTTCATGTCAAGATATGGGGCAACAATCCCTTAATCTGTCTGTACCTAGCTACCTGCTAATGACAAAAAAATACGAATACAACCATGCTAACATCAGGAAATTTGTTTTTGTGCCTATCTATTTTGCTCTGCCCCTACAGTTGTTATATAAATTCAAACAAGACTTTCTACCAATTTTGCTTTTACGCATTGCATATGCATATGTACTATCCACTTTTGTATTTGGGTTGAAGTATTCTCTAATAATGGCTACAGGTGATGGGAAGGGCTTCACCAAATGATAAACTTTTACTTGTTAAGGCACTGAGGGCAAGAGGTCACGTCGTTGCTGTTACTGGAGATGGCACAAATGATGCCCCAGCACTTCATGAGGTTTGTGGACTACTAGTCCCTATGAAATTTCTAATATTTTACTTTGAAACCAGCCTCATTTTGAACATGAACTTTCAAGTTCCTAATATGTAATTTAAACATGCATATTTCCATAGATGTTCAAGAAACATGTTTGTGTAATACTTAACAAACTCTGAAACTTGCAGGCAGATATTGGTTTAGCATTAGGCATTCAGGGAACTGAAGTTGCCAAGGAGAGTTCTGATATTATTATCTTGGATGACAATTTTGCATCAGTCGTGAGGGTATGTTAACTGTATTTATCTTTTCTTGTTAGTCTTCTGCTACTGTAGTTCATGGTTGTTTGCTCTGGCTTCAGGTTGTCAGATGGGGTCGTTCAGTGTATGCAAACATACAGAAGTTTATACAGTTCCAACTAACGGTCAATGTCGCAGCTCTGATCATAAATGTAGTTGCTGCCGTCAGTTCTGGAAACGTGCGCTGAATGCTGTTCAGGTTTGAGCTCAGATTGTTTTCTATTATGGTATATGTATTTACACTGAGATCTATTGGAAGTTGCATTATATCTTCATTTAATTTGTAGAACTGCAACATACTTAAGAGTTTTCTTCATTTCTGTGCATGTCCAGATAGTATTTCTAAAAAGATCTGATTACTAGCTGTAGTCTCTGTAGTGCTGGGTAAAATTCTGATTTTTGCTCCCTTGGCTGACAGTTGCTGTGGGTTAACCTAATTATGGACACTTTGGGTGCCCTTGCATTGGCGACAGAACCACCTACAGACCATCTTATGGAGAGACCCCCAATAGGGAGAAGGTTTGTTCTTGTGCATGTGCTATATTTGCTCGTCTACCATCTTATGGACATGGCAGTTATCGCCATCTGTCTTGCATTGTTTAAACTGAATATGTTCAGTAATTGTACACACTACTTTCTCTGATCACAAATCCGTTGGGACATTGACATTGACATGGCCCCTGATACAATAATCAGCAATATCTATAAAAGTACAAATTCCAAATAGACAGAAAGTATTTTTCATGATGAATCCGTTACCATCAATCTTGTGTTGCCAATCTATGTGAAATTTTAATTATTGATGATATCAAAGTTTAAAAACGTGACTTGTGACAAACTTAAATTGTCCTACATTTTTGTGGTTAGAGGAAGTTTTTGCAATAAATTGTCAATATAAGATTGTGGATAATTTAGTTGCTTGATCATTTCAGTTGCATCAAATTTATGCAGCATTTATCTCTACATGTTGCTATTGAAGTGTCAAAAATATTTGTGTTAGCAGTGCTAAATGGTTTCTTACCACCTTTTCAGGGGAGCCGTTGATAACAAATATCATGTGGAGAAACTTGATTATCATGGTATGCTTCATATGCCGCTTTATTTTGTGTTTCTTAATATAGATCTTCCTACTAAACACTTGGTTGTTCTTTGTTCAGGCTTTGTTTCAAGTTTCACTCCTCCTTACTCTCAACTTCAAGGGAGTAAGCCTCTTGCAGTTGAAAAATGATGATAGAGCACATGCTGATAAAGTGAAAAATACCTTCATATTCAACACATTTGTTCTCTGCCAGGTTCTGCGTTTTACCTTTCACTTAGAAAAGAAGTTTCTTCCTTTTTGTCTATTGTGACTCCAATTCAACAAATGCATAGTGTCCTGACATCACATTTTTGTCTTCTTATTAGGTGTTCAACGAATTCAATTCACGTAAACCAGATGAGCTCAATATATTCAAGGACATTTCAGGGAATCACCTCTTCATTGGCATCATAGCAATAACAGTTATACTCCAGGTAGAATCTCTAGAAGGGATTTCCTTTCTTAACTAAGATAAATTGACTTAGGTGTACTGTGCTCACATATTTTGTTCCTGTTTATGTTTAGGCGCTTATCGTCGAGTTCCTTGGCAAGTTTGCCTCAACAGTAAAGCTAAGCTGGCAGCTGTGGTTAGTATCGATAGGCTTTGCTCTCTTCAGGTAAAGATTCTCTTATTCTTGCTAATGAAATAGAATAGCTCATGGTAGAATTGTGACATGTTTCTTCTGGTTTCATGTATTACTTACTATACTGGTGCGATGCTTTGTAGTAATAACATTCTAGATGTTCCTTCCCCCACCCCTCAATTGTACCTGATCATTGTCTTTATTGCTCTGCAGCTGGCCGCTGGCGTTCGTGGGAAAGCTTATTCCTGTTCCTCAGCAGCCATTTGGAGAATTCTTTGCATGCTACTACTGTAAGGGTTACAAACAAGGTAGCCATTGCACTGACAAAATCTTTTATTGCTTGACGATTCATGTAGCCCATAGGGAGTGAGCAAATACACCAAAGCATTTTTCCTGTTTTACAATTTTTCTTGCATATCCCTGACAGTATTCCGTTTGTGCAGTCTCCGATGACTCAACCTCTAATGACAAGGAAGTCTAACAAGCCTGAGCCTTGAGATGCCTCAAGATTGATGGTCGGCAAAGATGGCCTTTTGCAGTTTCTTACGGGGTTTCGACGTGTTGGATTTGTAATTACCACTGATTGCGATTGTATATACACGCACGGTTAGTTCTCGGCTTTTGGATGTTTGCAGCAGCATAACCATCCATGTGTCTTGATACGATTACGACGTGACCCTATCTCCTGTATGGCTTTTCAAACAGGAATGGCTAGAATGCAACTTGGCTTCTCTTGCGACTTTTGTCATTTGCTTGAGTCCGTTCGCAACTGTATATTGTAGCTGGGAAGACTAGTGTGTATATATTTTAGAAATGTCTATGCTAAGTGACTCTGTGTCGAGCTGCCTGTGTTCATGCTGTAACATTTGACAAGTAGGCGTCCATTGTCGGCTTGTAACTTGAATGGAGCCTCTCGATGCAGAGGCTAGGTGAGTTGGACTGTGCTGTAGGGTGAGCTTCTGGTCGTATGCGTGACATGTCTGACCACCATTTCCCGTGGTCGTACATCAGCCGTGCACCATTTCCCGTGCTCGTACATCAGCTGTGCACTTGTTCGTCCCTGTCCGTACGTACAGTAATTTATCGAGTTCTGTATGGTCCACTTTCGCTTATACATACGGGTCTACGACGATTCAGATATTCTCGAAATCGGCCGATTCGTAACAGAATATCGTCATGTCAAGGCCTCAAACTACAGATTCATTCACAAGCCCACCCTGAATGTGAGGTATGCTGGGCCGACGGCCCATCTATAGATGAGACAGCCAGCGTCAGACCATAGAGGCCACTAGGTCAGACAGCAACGCAATCTTTATGGAAAGATGTTGACGAAGGGCTGCACAGTGCAACACGGACATTTTACATTCTATTCTCTGTTTATTTAATCCTCCGTATGTTAATCTCATCTATAGACGGTGTAACTTAATCTGTTCAATGTTTAAACGTCGTTGGAAGGGCGTTCCTTGTTTGAAAGGAAATTGCATGATAGGCAAACAAGCGCTACAAGCCAACTTACAAAAACATCAAGATCCATCATGGATTTAACAACAAATCCCTACACTATAATTTTCAAAAACACAACAGATCATACTCAACATCTCATGATACGAAATGCATTAAAGATTTCCGAAAAAAGATCAGATTTCTTCCATACACATCTAGTTCCAATTCCAAACACCAAAACTGCATGCATATTCATCCACGATCCAACTTCCTAAATGTAAAATAAGGATAGCAGAGAGTCTTCTTAGAACACAGGGTAGTATCAATGAGCTTGATCGTGAACCTAATTCATCCTTTTGATGAGCTCATTGATGTAGTTCTCACGGTTACCAGCATCACCACCCTCCACATAGTGGTTCCTCTTCTTCTTCAGGCCTCCCAGCGGCGCCTTCAGCTTGAATGGCCACAGGAAGTTGTTCGCCTCCTTGAAGTGCGGGCCAACAGTCATGATCTCGTGAACAAGATCCTCAATGCAGATGATGTCATGCTTGCCCAAGCCCTGATATCAGTGCAAAAGTTCATATCATGTAAATAATCAAATATACAAACTACTCACACAAACCAGGTGCCGAGTTCCAAGACACAAACCTCCTCGATGACATTGTTGTTGGACAGAGGGATCCTCTGCTTGTTCAGCTTTCCATAGCCCCTCTTGTAGATCAACTCCCGGACACTCTTCAAGTTTGGGTATCTAAAAAAAGAATTACCTCTTTAGTAAGCTGAGGGGTAACCAAACTATGACAAGGTAACTACACTCAGTCTGCTTCAAGTTTTGTCTTCAAATTTTATCTATTGTAGTGTTGTTTAATGGAAACTAATTGAATATACATGCACCACTGTGCATCTTCTCTTTATCATAAGCAACTCTGATAAAAGAACATAAGGTAGAATTTTGCAGCCTTGGCTGCACTTGCAAACTAAAGTACAAATTTAGTATTTTAACACAGTATTCTTTTGTAAAAATTCAGTGAAAAACATGTCAAAAATAAGCGGCAAGACAAGAAATAAATCAGCAAAGAAAATATACCCATATGCAACATAGGGCTCAACCCTGCGAAGCATGTTAATAGTAGCCTTGTTGACCTTCAGGAACACACCGTTGAAGATCTGAAAAAAAATGTTCAGTCTCACGAGATAATAAACAAACAAATTCAAATAGCAGAAATGCAATTGTAACAACAGATACTGGTGAACCCACCTGCCTCAAACGCAGAAGCTGCAAGATTTTCCTTGTCTTTGGGTGCATGGCATTGATACTGTAGTTTCAACATCAAAAGAATTAAAAACAAGCCCAGAGCATACAAATTCCTCAATATAATATGGGCACAAGAATTTGTTTCTCACCCACGGATGCGGACCACAAACAGCAGCTTTGCCTCAGGACTGACATAGAAACCACCCTTCAAACGGGCCTCACGCTTAAGCTGCACCAGTTCCTTCTCCTGTTCACCAAGTATAAACATCAGAAAACAGATAAGAAATATCAGTTTTTATATCATTTACAGTGTCACACAATGCACAACAATAATACTGGTCCATATAATAGATTATAAATACTGGTCCACAGTATATATACATTATAAATTTTTTGGGCTCGAATATCTCAGAACAAAAGCATTAATCGCATGCGTTACAAATGCACTTAGCAATATAGCACTTCGCTGCACAGTAAGCGCAGCAGCTAACCGATCCTACTGCTACTTTAGGCAACACATTTCTTACTACAAACCAAACCAACCAAACTATTGACAGCAGTAACATTCGCATCAACGGAAGGTCAGGGACCAACCGAAACAAAACCCAGATTCAACAGGCCATCACAGGATGAAAATAAAAAGACGCAGGCAAAGCCCTACCACCCACCCCGCCCGCACGAATAGTCTACAGACAGGTAAGATCGATCGGTAGCGGCAATCTGACCTGGGCATCGTACTGCTCGGCGTACTTCTTAGCGCGGATGAAGATGGTCTTGCGGCTCTCGATGGACTTCTTCTTCTCGGCAAGGGCCTTCTCCTTCTTCTCGGCGGCCCACTGCTCCTCGCGCTTCTGCTTGCGGAGCACTGACTCCGGCACCGCCACCTTCGCCGCCTCGGACGACATCTGCACGGGGACCACCGAACCAAACCGCAGCTCGTTAGCCACAGATCCAAACGCACAGAGAACGGCGAGGGAGGCAATAGCGGGCGGCGCCGTCGCTTACCTTACCTGGACGAGCTGCGTAGAAGAGGGGGACACGCGGGGAGAGTGGAGGGCGGAGGTAGACTCAGACGGCGGCGGCGGGCGAGGGGAGTGGGGATGGTTTATGTAGGAGGGGTTTCGTTGCTAGGGTTTGTGGAGGTGATCGGACGGCAGAGAATAATTTGGGCCGCGGCGTGTGATGGTGGGCTGCAAGGGAACATATGAGCCTTGTCTAGAGGCTATAGTGGGCCTTCAAATTGTTTGGCCCATCGCTACGTCCTAGCGAGCTAAAAAGTCGGCTCGACTCGGCTGAGTGATAAGCTTTGTGAGCATTTGATAGAAAAATCCCACTCAGCAAAGAAACCAGCTTTCATGTGTCTATGTATGTGTTTGGTTTGCAACGTGCACCTACCGTGCACAGTTAGAACAACACGATTTAAATGTGTCTGCACATGTGTCTTCATCGGGCACAGCTTTCACGTGTCTGATTCAGTATTGCAAATTAGAAAAAAAAAACAATTGAATGAAGAAATCAATAGCAACAAATGGTTCATGTATCCTCGGTACAGTATCAAGAGAAAGAAGCAAATTAATCCACTTTGAGAGACTCATATCACACGGTAAGATATTATGTAGAAGTAGAACGAGTAAAATGCAAGTCCTCAAATTCATCTCCTCCCATCTACGTTCTCAAATTTTCAAACCAACTATCTAGGTCTCTCGTCTTTTCAAACTAACTATTTTGGGTCACTGAAACTGTTGCCGTGCCAGGTGGTTATTTCTGGTTGGTCATGTATGGTACTCTTTGGGGTTTGAAAGTTTGAAGGATGTAGATGAGAGGATAAAGGGTGCTCATCGGCAACTTTGCAGGGCCACGGACGTGCAATACTTGGGCAAGGCGAATGGGCCGTTGTCTGTGGGCCTTAGAATCTAGACGCATGTACTATATATATGCACACCGATGCGACCGTTGGCTTGTAAATTAAATCTGGTAGGGCGGCCCAAATGGAACGCTACCCACCGTAGTTCAAATCCCGGTGTTCGCACCTTTTCTTGGATTTTTCCCGCGATTTTCCCGTTATGCATTAAGTGGTAAGCAACGTTCCGTCGACGGCGAGGCGCCTACGGTGACCGGTAATCTCTAGATCTGCCGGCCGCCCAGCCCTTCCCTGAGATGCTTATAGGGGTAGGGTTTGCGTGCGTGTGTTTCATAGGGGTGAGTGTGCGTGCATGTTGTGAGCGTCTGCGTTGTACTGTGTCATTCTCAAAAAAAAAAAAAATGCACACTGATACTAGGTCCCCTGATTTATTTTATTTATTTATTTATTTTTGACAAGAGGGTCCCCTGATATTATGTCAACTTGTTTGGCTCATGAGTCATGAACTTGCTGGTCACATAACCTTGGCGTTAGACAATCACAACGAGTCAGTGGAGCCGAGCGTGCTAACAAGCTTTGAGTTTTCCGTCCAGTCCCACCTATAGACTATGGTTGCGTCGCCCTAGTATAATGAAGTAAGGTCCACGAAGGAGCATTTTCCACTTTCGTCGGAAAAAAACATGGGTTGTAAGCAACTAAGCATATTATCACACTTAAAAACGTAAGTTAACACGCATGCACACTTCCATACAGACACCTTCACTTGGCAGGCATCTGTTAGCGCTGTTGGATGGATGAACCAGAGCTAATTTGAGCTTTAGTTAGCTAGCTAACAATTAACTCAGGGTAAACATACTGTGAATTTTGGAATAAAATTCAGAAGAAAATACGCCGGTGCCGTCAATAGGTTCCATCACAAGAACAAACCAAGTTTGGAAAGAAGACGCTAGTTGCATGGGGAAGAAAAATGATGTTGACTTTTGGAGCATACGAAGTTAGGAGTGGTTTTATCCCCGTCGAAGGAAATGGCAACCGAAATCGATGTGTTAAATTTTATGGCACGTCTCAGAAGCTTTTTCCGAACGAATAGTCAGTCGCAAGTCACTAACGGTGACTAGTCGAGCTCTACGACAACTCCAGTTTCCTGTATATCAATCATCATCACTTTGGAGCACGTAGTACGTGTTGGATAATCATACTGTGGGGATTTCATCCCGTAAGGGTGTGTTTTGTACCCTATAAATTTCATTGTAGTACTAAATTTGACATTGTATCATTTTTCGTTAGTTTGTGGTAAATATTGTTCAAACTATCCAATTAGATATTTTGTTTACCTCCATGTATGCGTCCAAAGATTCGATACGATGAAAATTCAAAGGATGTGATGAAAAATTAAGGGAACTAAACATAACCTAAATCTCTTTTTCTATTATTGCAAATTAAGGGAACTAAACACACCCGTGAAAGCAACAGTGGGTCGCTTGGCATTGGTTCTGCAATTGATCATTCAATGCATGGACGAATTTACAGCTATACGTACGGATTATCTTGCTATTTACTCATATATTCTAGTTATAACTGAGTTTGTCGCTATTTACTCCTATATCCTCGTTTAGTTGGTTGAAAAAAATTATAAAAGCACTGTTGGACTCTGTAGCACATTGTAGACGTTTCGTTTGTTTGTGATAAATATTATTCTACCATGATGTAACTAGGCTTAAAAGAATCGCCGCAATGTACATCTAAACTGCTGTAATTAGTTTTTTTTTACATACATTTCATACTCCTCAATATATGTCTTTTGGTGTATTTAATGTGATATGATGGAAAGAGAGAGGGAAAAAAATGTCAAACTTTAGGCATCTAAACGAGGTCCGCCACGCTTTAGTTGGCTAAAAATTTGCAAAAAATATTGTTCCAACTTCAGTAGACTTTCGTTTGTATTTGGTAAATATTATTCAATTATGGATTAACTATGCTTAAAAGATTCGTCTTGTGATGTATAACGTAACTGTATGATTAGTTATTTTTTTACCCATATTTATCGCTTCACATATGTTATTTGATGTATTTAATGTGATGTGACGGAGAGAGAGTCCGAAAGGTTGCAAGTTTTTGATAAATTATTTTGCCATCTAAAAGGTTGCAAGTCTCCAGTATCCATCTTGCTAGTACCACAGTACTAGTCGTGTACGGAGTACTACTGTACTAGTGTGTACTGTACCGTAGTATGTGTGTCACGCCACGCACGAGTGACACAAGCGGACGTCGACTTCACACGGCAGTGAGCAGAGCGGGCGAGACCACATCGCTCCGAGCAACGGACTCTCGACCCTTGCTCCCCGTTGAGTTTGTGATCCCGGATTAGCGCCATCTTTTTTTTTGATCTTCGTCTTATTCAAACTTTTTGTACAAATATAATTTATTTTTGTTATGACTTATTTTAGACATAAAGATACTTGAATATTGACTATTTTATTTTTATGATTTGATAAATATTTTTTGAATAAAGCGGATGGTCCAAAAGTTTTCGTTTAAAAAGTCAAAAACGACGGACTCCGTGGGACAGAGAGAGTAGCGCAATAGATTGGACGTGCAGTCCGGTCCTGGCGTCCCACACCACACAACAGCAGGCCATCAGAACGGATGAGACTGGCAAATGGCATGCAAAACACCCACTATGCAATCCTTTCTCCTTTATAGAACCAGAACCAGTGAATGAAAAGGTTGGTTAAGCGTCGATATCGTTTATCAAAGCAAAAAAAAAAAAATGTCGATATCATAAGCAAATTTGGCGATTTTGTGTATCAGTAGGGATGGTCTGCTCTGAAAGGTTCGACTTTTGTGTATCCAAACTTAAACAGTTGGATGGTGTTTTTATTTATTTTGTTCTCAGAACATATATAGGAGTTGTGCTTGTGCTAGCATATGTTCAAGTTGCGGCTGAAATGCTTGCTAATATCTTGTTCCTTGGGGAGTAAAACCTTTTGAATTTGACTTCAAATATCAATATCTGTATCACTAAATAAATTTATTATAAAAGTATATTTCATGTTTAGTCTAATGATAGTGTATTTTTATATTTTTAAAAAGTGCCTTCTTTGAAGATGAGGCCGACTTTTTATATCTTAGCCTTTTAAAAAATCACATTTCAATTATAGGGTTTCCTTTTATTTTTGAACCTTGAGCTTGTCGCCATATGGTGCCGAGGTTATGAAAGCATTTTATGACGCAGATGTGGCCGCAATATGTAAGGGTTGTTTGGGCGCCGCCACAAATGGCCATGTCAAAGTTTGGCAAGTTGTGGTAGGGGCGGGGTTTACGACCATGTGTCCTAGTTTAGCCTGCGACATTTCCCCATTGAAGGCGGCTTTGACCTTCGACGGCGGCGGGAGCCTCACTCGCCTCCACTTCAACGCCCCGCTTCCAAAGCAAGACCGTCTGGGCCTGCAGAGTCGCGTTAGCCGCCCTTGGGCGCGATGCGATACGACATCGCGGGCGTCAGAGCGGAAGAGGCTAGTGTCTTGCGACGGAAGCAGCGCAGCCCGCATTTGATAAGTAGCGTGGCGGCGGACACACACCAAGTCCTCAATCTCTGCTTGCAGGGACCGGGCCGTGAATCTTAGCTACATAAGGTATTGGAGGCGGCTCCGAGAGAGCAGCAGGCTCATCCTGCAAACAGTCTTCAGATTGCGAACAAGAGAAGGCTGGCGCCCCTACGAACTCTCCCTCAGCCGATATCCAGCCCACCCGTCACTATGTCGCGTAGCTGAAGGCGTAACCAACGGCCGCCAAACATGCTCCACCTCCAACAGCATAGGGTCCAAAGCAGACTCCAAGCAAAACATCCGGTCCCGCATGGCTAGCTCAGCCTCACCAACACCACCGGGAACATGCCCACCACCACCATCTTGAAACCCACAACGGGCTTGAAGATCGACCACGAGGGAGTCCTCGGAGTGGTACATCAAGGAGAGGTGCGCGCGAACCTCCGCCCGGTGAGACCAGTCGCGAGGGAGGTGTGTGCATCCGAGACGAGCTAAATGAACAAAATAGAAGGTCAAATTCATGATTGTTCTATCTCAAAGATCATGAACAAAATAGAATCATCTGCACATTGCAACTATGTCAAACCCAATTCTACTAAATGAGGAACTAACTGCGTTTAGACATAGAAGAATAGTGTCCTGGGATAAGACCGCGCAATTAAGAACTTAGAAAACGACGTAACTTTAGAGCCTTCATCCTGTATCTACAAAACTTTACGAACTTTGATAAAAGGATCTTGTACTCCTAGAATTTCATCCGGGGGGTGTGTTTAGAGCCTAAATGTTTGGGCAAAAGTTTGGCAATTTTAGCAAAAAATTTGGAAGATCAGTAGACGTTTAGTTTGTTTGTGGTAAATATTATCCTACCATAGGGGTAAATAGGCTCAAAAAAAAATTGTCTCGCATTGTACATTTTAAAAGCGTGTAATTAGTTTTTTTTTCTACATTTAATACTCGGACATCGTATTTTAGTGCATTTATTGTTTTGATGTGATGAGATGTGATGGTAGTGTAGTAAATTTTCGATAGAAACTTGGGGGCTCTAAACCACCCAAATGGGCCTTGTTTTTAGTTGGCAGATTTTTTGAATCTCTCTTCATCACATCAACATAACATTAATTTTTGGACATATAAATGGAGGCGGTAAATATAGGTAAAAAAGTAACTAATTACACAGTTTGATTCTAAATTAGGAGGCGAATCTTTTTCGGCTAGTTAATCCATAATTAGACAATATTTGTCACAAACAAAACGAAAGATGATACAATGTCAAATTCTAACTTTCTAAATTTGCCTTTAGAAATAAAATCTCACTTTTTTTTAAACAAACGGTAAAAAATTTGGCCTGCAAAAGTCAAACAGAGGGCAGGGGAGCAGAGTCAGGTTCAGGAATCTTGTCGCAAACTCGGCGAGCACTGCATCTTTTGGACCGGCGTGCATCGCACGGTGCCAGAGGCTGTGCGTCTCCCTGGTCGGTCGCCGTCCGTTCTCGGCAGACAGAGAGCAGAGCGCACAGCGTCAGCGAGAGGAGAGCCGCGCCGGGCCTCCGCAGTCGGCAGTTCCACTTCCGTGTCCAAGTCCAGCTCCCCACGCTGAGACCACGTGCCTGTGCGCTTCGTTATAGCAAGCGGCAGGCGGTCCGTGCGTCGACACGCGGCGCCTGCGACTGCAAGCCAAAGAAAAAAGAGCTGGGGCGGTGCGACCCATCTGCGCGCCACGTGATCTCTAGCTAGGGCACCAGCGTTAACAGCGGCCGCGGCCTGGCATGTCGACTGCCATCTCCATCGACGGGACAAACTGTCGCCTCCCGCTCCGCTCGGCGCTCCGTCTCCGTCTCCGTCTCCTTGGACCAGAGCTGTGGCCGTGCAGCAGATCAGTACGGCCGTCGACCGGACGCACTCGTTGAAAAAGGACGCCAACCGATCAACTTTTCAATTCGGGAGCTTCCGGTTCACGCCACGTATGGCCGATCCTTTTCTTCAAGGGAAGAAAAGAATAGCTAAGGTTAGGCTTTATACATTCAAAAAAATAGTAGCTAAAAGTTAGATCAGGTCTAAGTAAGAGTTTTATATTCCAATTTTCAATACTCTCGTATATGTTAAATACAGTATACTAAAATTTTTCATCTTTGTAAAACAACCTTCACGCAAAAAGCCTTGCACGTATTTGTATTAAGAGAAATTAGATTGTTTTAATACAAACCGGTAGCACAAAGATCTCCATTACATACTCAGCATCTCCAAAGCTACAACGTTGCTAACATACACTCTGGAAGAAACAACCAAGGTGATTGGCGCCCACCACCACCCACGGCTCGCCCTAACATATGCTTTATCCCCACTATGATGATGCCCACTCTTGTATTGGCCCCGCGGAAGCACCGAGCATTCCGCTTCTTCGAAATCTCTTAGGCGACGAGGGCGAAAGATCGGTACCTTTTTTTGTCATTGGCCTATTGGCCACTCGGCGATCGCTGTTTGGATGCCCTCAACTAAAGTTTAGCTAGCTAATAAGAGTTGTAATTCCATTTCTTCCAAATCTCCTAGGCGATGAGGGCGAAAGAGGGATCGACACCTTTTTTTCACTCGCCTATTGGCCACTCTGATCGCTATTTGGATGCCCTCAAGTTTAGCTAGCTAATAAGAGTTGTAGCAACTAATGGGGCTAGCCCATTTCTAATGGTTGGAATATCTTTTAGCTGCTAATTAGCTGAGGTGTTTGATACACAACCAGCTAAGTTTTAGTTGGTGCATCAAAATGGGGCTTAATCGTTGACGTTCAAGATCGTTGCAGGAAGCAGGCAGCTGACTGCTGGCCGCGAACCAAGTACTAGTCGCTGGCTCCTCGCTGCACGGCCATCCTCCGTCTCGTCGCTGTCAGGACGACGACGATCTTCTCGCCGTGTCTCCGTGGCACCGGTTCTTGTGTCGTGCACTAGCGTTGATGCGAACTCGTGTACTTTGAGTGCTTGCGTCTCTCCAACCAAATCCGACACGTACGTACGACACAGCCATCTTTGGCTTGCGTGCCAGATGGCACTGCCGTGCGTCGCTGGCCGGCTGGTCGCTGCCACGTGCATCCGACGCTGTCGGCGTGCGTGATTAGTTTATGCAATTATTCATAGTGTGTCTGGTTAACGACTCGCAACCTGTCATTAGCAGCCTATAATGCACTAGTTATATATATACATAATGCATGCATGCTTCCAGTTGCAAAATGCTTAGGTGCAAGACATTCTTCGCGTACAGTGGCCGGCCATAATGATTCCGTGAGAAAGCCACAGCAGATAGCGTCATGGCGAAGAGCTTCTAGCCTGGTCTACGCGCAACAAATGAAAAGTGCCCATGACCAGGAGCCTGATGTACGGTGGCCTCTAGCCTAGTTTATTCCTTAATCTAAAAAAAGTTAGTAGCCTATTAGTAGTAGGTGTTGTGCATGCCGGGGGACGCGACGTGTCGGGTACCAAAATAATGGGTACCCAATTAAAAGAGGCCCACGACGGCCCACGGCGACCACGACGGCCCACTCTCTCCACTTCTCTCGGACATGCAAGCATGCCACCCGGCGCCACTTCACGAGGCCTCTTCCCATGGCCTCTTCCTAGTGCCACGTGCAGCACATGTGTCATGCTCCAACAAGAAGAGAAGGAAGAGAAGACAAAGACACCACCGGGCACCAAAGCATGGCGTACCGCAGCGTCCTCTTTCTTCACCCCGGGGAAGGAAGCGGTTGTACCCCAAGATGCATGCACATAGGCACGTGTACACCCAAGCATCACTGGCGGCAATAAAAGGAGGAGGAACACAAGAGAAAAAGGGGGCTTCTTCACGAAGACGGGACTTCCCACTTGGATCTCCCCGAACTCCTCTCCACTCCTTGAGACTTGGGGCTCATCCCTCTCTCAACATGCTTGTATCCCCTACTACAAGCACCTTGGGTGCAAGATAATACAAATCCTCTCCCCGCTGGGCGTAGGGCCTTCCTTTGCCCGAACCCGGGATAAATCTTGTATTCATCTTGCATCACCATCCGGATTAGGGGCGCGCGGCACAAATTCACCTAATCGGTTGCACGAGACCCCGGTTTTGAGAACACCGGCGGTTGGCGCGCCCGGGTAGTGGGGCGCTGCGTGCTAAACTTGTCATCCGCCATACTCGGGATGGCGGCCGACTCCACGGCAGCCTCGGCACCGGTGATGGTGCGGTTTCCTCGCGGGGAATCATGCGGCCCGAGCTTCCCGAAGGAGGTCCTCGGCGGTGCGACGCCGCCGACAACCAGGTCGCGGTAACTCCCCCATGCCGTCGGCGGCCATCAAGCGATCCTCCTACATCTTCATCGAAGGCGAGACGTAAACTGCGATGGGGACCCGAGCACGGCCCGCGGCTTCGCACCTCTTGCGCTTCGCCTCGCGCTGAGGTCACCGCTGGCGGTCGCTCACAGTGTCCATTTGCGAGCTGGAGCACCGCTGGCGGCCCCAGGCATGTCGTCAGCAGCTTGCGCTCGAAGGTCCGTCGTGTCTTTGCCGCCCAGGGCGCCCACCAAAGGGCGGCGAGTACCGCGCCGCCGGCCTTCGCCCACGAAACCCGCCAAAACGCTTGCATTCTATGCGGCGATAAGACTTAGCAGCAGCAGGGAACTACCGGAAGGCCATTCACACGCCCGCTGGCGGGACCTCTGCCATCTCCGCGCCAAGGTCAGGCGCGGTTCTGGTTGCTCACTTGCGCCGCCCCCGAAGACTACACCCCGGCCCCGCCAAAGCCGCTGCGTGCGGTGTGGAGGCTGCAGCGCCGAGACAGCGTCGTGCTTTCGCCCAAAAGCCGCCACGGCTCCAAGTCCGAGCCACGCGCCGAGGTTGCATGCCCGCGCCGAAAGCCACGCGGGCCGCCCCCGAGGTCGCACATCGCCCTGGGGGGTTCCGTCCGCGCACGGGTCCCGACACTGCCCGAGGTCCCCGCGCCGCCCAGGGCTCGGCCGGCCCACGCACGATCCTTTCAGCCACGAGGTTCATCCGCGCTTGTCCGAAAGCCCGGTGTCGAGCCCCGCCGAGGTCACAGCGCGCCCAAGGCCGCCACGCACACCGGGCGGAGGCCAGAGCACACACCGAGGCTCTCCGCCATCGGACATCCCGCCGCCCGGCCGCCGCGACCCCTCGTCCCTCGATCTACCGGGGCCGCCCCACGCCGATGCAAGACGCCGAGACGCGCCCACCGAGGGACGCCGCCGCCCAGAAGAATCCCCGGCCTCGGGCGCTCGGCCGCGCAGCTTGCCCCCACCCGGCCGTGGCCGCACCTCTTGCCCAATAAAACTTGCTTGCATATCCTTACTTATGTGGTTATCACGTGTATATACGTGCTATGTATATGCATGCATGCACACGTAAAGAATTTTGCTTGGCCTTCTTGCTTGCAAGACTCACGACCAAGAGGTTGCTCCCGCGTCCTTGCATCTTTGCCAAAAAGCGCCGTCTCGCCCAAAGGCCCCGTCGCCCAAGATCACCTCGGCGTCTGTACCAGCGAGGTCCGCACCATTGCGGGCTTGTGTCAGCGCCGCGCCGCCGTCATGGTCGCCCGCCGCCGTCGGGCGCATCCAGCGCGCTTCGCGGCCGAGATCCCACCTCCGAGGTCACCTGACTTGCCGAGGTCCTTTTGGCCTAGGGTCGCTTTCGCAAGACGCCGCGTCTGTTGCTCCTCCGGAGGCCACCGCGACGGAGGGCGCCAGCGCCGCCACGCCAGCCGCCGCTCAAGGATGTTGCCGTGAGGGGCGCCCGCACTTTCGCCCAAAGTTAGCTACCGCGCCGAGGGGCCGCCCGCTGGCGTGTTCGAGGCGGCCATCCGCGATTCGGCCCAAGGGACTTTCCGTCCGCGTCACCCGGGCCTCCGTCCGCGACCCGCCCGAGGGGCTCGCCCGCCTGCGTCCCGAGGCAGCCCCTCTACGTTAAGCCCGAGCCGAGCCCTCGCGTGCTCGCCCGGCTTCCCATTTGACCGACGCCTCAAGGACATCCGGCGGCCCCACTCGCCCGGAGGTCAGCGTGTAGTCGGCCGACGCCGAGGTCCGCGCCGCCACCCGAGCGATCCCTCGGGACCGCACTCACCTCCTCGCCCGGGCCGTTGTACTATCGAGGCCGCCGCATGCCGGGCCACCGAACTCCACCATCCGCCGAAGCCACTCGCCTACGAGGCCGCCGCCTTCAACGCCACAACCCTTCTTGAGAATCTTCGACAACACTTGGAACGCCCCACAAGCTAAGTTGTCACTTTAAAATTCTCAAGCATTACATATACAATGCACTCCCTCGTTCTTGAAAAATACAAGTAAAGAACACATTCTTTACTTGCTAAATTTTTTCGAGAGCTGTCCAGAAGCCCCTCGGGGGCTCGGGACCAAAACAAATCTCGCCCGAAGGCCGCGGGTGAGGCTTGGCTCAGCGGGAACAAACCTCACTCGGGGGCTACTGAAGGAGCATACCCTTCTCAAGGCCACCCTTAAAATGCTTTTTTCTCTTTTTCAATCATTTTTTCGAAAAATTCCATGCCGATTTCTTCTGCACTTGGGAAGAACAAATGCGAAAAGGTTATTTAAAGGGCAAGGCCACTGAAGCCGCGAGACCGCCCTACGCCTCCCGGACTCTGACATCTCCACTCGCCACCTTCCGACCTAAGGATGGCCTACAAATCAAAATAGTTTCGCAAACAATTTCGCCAAAGTGCAAGAGAAGAAGGCATGGAATATACCAAAAAAAATGATAAAATATAATTCATATGTCTCGACGGATCACAATGCCATGAGATCTATATTTCCTTTCCAAATCTATAAATGCTCGGTATGGATTGTTTTACGTCCACCCCTACCTCTTCGCCGAAGATGGGATGGAAAACGCCATGACGCCACGTCATGGGCTCCCCACATAGGCGTAACATTCCAACCTCGTCGGCGCTTCGGCGCTAGGTCCCGATCGGGGCCGAAAACCACCTCGCCGCGCAAGGATGGTTCCATAACGCTCCAACCTCTTCGGCCCAGCGCTAGGTCCCGATGGGATGAAACCGCCTCGCTCAACCGAGGCAACACATCAAAACACCGCCGCCGCCAGGTCCGACCCATGGTTGGGCATGCTCAACCCTCGACGCGAGGTCATATCGCCCAAAGCGCCGCCCCGAGAGGCGGTTGGGGCTCCGAGCCCTCACGTCCGCAGGTTCTAAGATCGGGCCCTCGGGGGTTTCTATAGTCGCCTCGGGACAACCGGAGCCGGGGACGAGGATGGAAATGCACAACCGGCCTATGCCCGAGCCCTCGGGGGCTGGATTTCCCGAACGTGTCTAAGACTTGCGAACTGTTCATAGGGATGTCCCATCCGTGGGAGGCCTACAGGCCCTCGGGATCCGACACGTCGGAAACCGGGATCCGCCGAAGCGGCCCGCGAGTTCTCATGGAGTGAGTCCTAGACCACCGCAACCGACCCTTACTCGGGTGGGGCACGGGCACTCCACTTAGACTTCCCCGCTACAACGCTCATCGGGCGTGTCACATTCGGCCACAGGGCATTGTGGCACGCCTCCTCCTCCTCCCTTCCGGAAGGGCGCAGAGGAGCGCATGCTCAAAGCCGAGGAAGCCCGGAATGACCTTGCGCACACAAGCGGGCTTTGGGGGCCCTCAAAAAACGAATGAGCCACTGCACAAACAAGCACAATAAAGGCTGTTACGGTCTTGCCGGTAGCGATTTAAAAGACCTCGAAGGAATCTACCATTCCTCAGGGCCTCGGGGCTACACCAACGGGTGCGCTTGCAGCGCACCCCTTGTAGACCAACCACCACGAGAACAACGAAGTCAAGGCAATGAGAACCATACAACCCCCGAGCGAAGTCGACTCACTCCCTCGGGGCTCGGGGGCTACCGTCGGGTACCAAAATAATGGGTACCCAATTAAAAGGGCCCACGACGGCCCACGGCGACCCACGACGGCCCACTCTCTCCACTTCTCTCGGACATGCAAGCATGCCACCCGAGGCCACTTCACGAGGCCTCTTCCCATGGCCTCTTCCTAGTGCCACGTGCACACATGTGTCATGCTCCAACAAGAAGAGAAGGAAGAGAAGACAAAGACACCACCAGGCACCAAAGATGACGCGCATTAATGCGCCCTCTTTCTTCACCAGGAAGGAAGCGGTTTGTACCCCAAGATGCATGCACATAGGCACGTGTACACCCAAGCATCACCCGGCAAAGAATAAAAGGAGGAGGAACACAAGAGAAAAGGGGGGGCTTCTTCCCCAAGACGGGACTTCCCACTTGGATCTCCCCGAACTCCTCTCCACTCCTTGAGACTTGGGGCTCATCCCCTCTCTCAACATGCTTGTATCCCCTACTACAAGCACCTTGGGTGCAAGATAATACAAATCCCTCTCCCCCCATTTGGGCGTAGGGCCTTCCTTTGCCCGAACCAGGATAAATCTTGTGTTCATCTTACATCACCATCCGGATTAGGGACGCGCAGCAAATAATTTTATTGCCGGTACTTGAGACCCCCGGTTTTGAGAACACCGACACGACGCGTGTGTGTTGTGTTTGGCAATATCCCCGGAATCCACAGACACGTCACAAGATATCGAACCGATTCACTAGACCAATGCAAAGCTTCCGAGAGTTCTAGTTGCACACACAACTACTTCTATCTACAGAAGGAATAAAGTGGATGATGATACAGGGTCTATCACCAGTGTCACTTCAGAACGATCTGCATTCTACTATACAAAGCATCTCCAGTTCATCATCGCTTTGCACTCGGAGCTTTGGTCGAGGCTAATCTTTTTCCTTGAGATCCTTTGCAAAGTCGGACAATTCACTTGTATGGCGCTTTTCTGTATGCTACACGTACTGACAATGCTTTTGAATGCGCGCTTTCATTTGGTGTTATGCTTTTATACCTCGCTCTGTGTTTTCCTACTGAAAAGCTCTCCGGGTCCGGGACAGGGACAGGGTCAGATCGACTTCAGACAATTTGGCTCCAAAAGTATAATCGTTTAACCATTTGCTTTCCAAAGCAAAGTTTTAACCATTTGGCTCCAGGCTCCTTTTTTTACCGCCTGGGCAAGCTAGGTAGGAGTACAAGTGAAATTAACGTGACGGCCGCCGAAAGGAAAGTGAACATAGAGTTGGATCGATTGACAAAGCATGCATGGATCAAATCGGAGCAAAGGGATCGAACATGACAAAGGAAGGATCAGAATCGAAGGGAAGCATCACTAGACTACTCTAGCTACTTCATTCATTTTACGTCTTTTCATGAGCGGACGTTGCGTGCTTCTACTTGTCGAACGATATGATCTATGCTTGTCAAAAAAAAAAAAAAAAAAAACTTTATGATCTATCCACTCCTGTAAGTTAGTCTCAATTATTTTATGACGTGTCGACTGCTCACCTAAACCCTTAAATAAACATATTGTTTGTCAACCCATGTATGTTGGTGTACCTTTTTCTCCCTGCAATTTTATTTAATAAGAGATAAAACATGCCAATATTTTCTACGAGACAGATATGTACTTCCTCCATTCCAAAAAGTTTAGAGAGTCAAACATTATTAGTAATTGTCATGATCCAGAATTGGGTCAGCCAGAGTGGCTAATTGGACCAAACGCGACGCCGCCCCGCCGGGGAGGGGCCGGGGGCGCGCAGGGGAGGCCGGCCCCCGCCCCGCCGCTTTCCCTCTCCCGTGCGACTCCGAGTTTGCTTCGCCTTCAAGTTAGGATTATCTTAGGTAATTTTTTGGTGTGCAAGAGGCTATCTCATCTATAAGGGAGACCCTTATTAGGAAATAATAAAATAGGAATTGCTTGTAAAGGGTATTCCAAAATCGTATAAGGAAAACCTTATAGAGATTGCTTAGATTACAAGTCCCACTAGTCGGGCTATATAAGCAAGAGGCATGTAATCTCTAGGGGAACAAGCAAGAAAATAAAACATATCTATCGTTTTTCAGCTTTTAGGCCTTCTCCTCTCCGCCAGCGCTGCGCCAGCCGCCGCCCCACTCAAGGCCCAGCCGCCGCCGCCTGGGCGCCACGCCGCCGCCTCCCACCGCCGCCCCGCCCCACCGTCCGCTCCCATCTCCTCCCCAATTTCCCCCGATTCACGTGTCAATTCCGCCCAATCTAGCCGAATCGGCAAGCATAATAGCTACAAATATTTGTGTTATGGAATAGATAAATTGTGAAAATATAACTAATAAGAATCTAATGATACTTACAATTTGAGATAGAGAAACTATGTGTGAAGGTTCAGTGGCATAAGGAGTGATCTTTCTTAATTGTCATTTGCATACTCATTGAACGATTTGTCTACACATACCACACGCCTTATAATTTAGAACATACGCGTACTCATACTCATGTTTGATACTTCAATTATTAATTTATAATGTTTTAAAGTTATTCATGATCAAAAAATGTAAACAATAGTACGTTTGACGAAACAGAGAATTAAGCTAGGACACAGATCATAGATGAGATCAAGATTGAGTGACCAACACACCAAAAACCAGCTACGGAGCTACCTTTGTCTCTTTTTTTTTTTTTTTTTTTTTTTGGTGTGGGGAGCTGTGGAGCACATGGATTTCGCGTGAGGGCCTCGCTCGTCACCCTTTCCCCGTCAAGTACAAAGCCCATCCACATCCACCACCCACGCAAAAAGAAAGGCAATGCAAGCGGTTTCGGTTTCTTGCAAGCGGTTTCGGTTTCGTGGGGAGGGGAAAAAAGGGAACAAGGCAAGACAGCGAACAGGTCCCCCCGCGGCTTCGGTTTCAAGTTACCAAAAGTTGAATCGAACGGGCTCTAGGCAGCTGTGAACTGTGCGCGCTTTCGATCGTACGTGTAAAGTTCAGAGGCTCCCATAATTCGGATCAGCCGTACGTGGCTGCGATGGGATCGACCCCAACGCCAGCTCCCATTTGTCGTGCAACAAAAAGACCCCGTACGTCGTCGTCGTCCCAACTCGATCGGAGCACCACCACCCATCAAATCCTCGCTGGAAACAATAATCGTCTGCAAAAACACGGCACTCTTTCCAAATTCGAAATTGGACCTACTCCATGCCTGCATGTAGAGAGTAGAGACAACGTACTCAGACAAGGCATGTTCTTGTGCATGCGTCGCCTTGCTTTCCATGCCATGCGAGCGAGGATGCGTTGTGCGGCGGCGAGGTACTTGAGCTCATGCGTTCACGCCGGGCCAGGTGGTGAGGTGGATGCTGGACGGCAAATCAGCGAGCCGGCCGAGCTCACGAGGGGCCACATGGACGCTTTAACTCCGTTCACGCACCATGATTAATTCTTAGGACACAAGACTTTTATTGGCTTGGTCGGTTATAGCTTATTGTAGTACCAGCTCAGACGAGGGAACGCGGAAGCTGGAACTGATTATTCGATTGATTGTTTTATAACACATTAGTATGTAGAGAGCTCATAAAACTGATTTACGAGTACTATTTGCTCCACTAATCCCGTACTCGTGATCGCGGACATTGTTGTCCATCGGCAATTGCGACTGCTGCTGGCTGCCTGGCGGACTGTGTGTTCCACGGGCACACTCAGGGTCGCTGTACTGTCACAGTACTCCTACTCCTATAGGGTAGCGTGTGGAATAGCACCAGGGAACCAAAGCAACAGACTCATCGTACCTAAACGGGTGACCAGGGGCATGTTTTGACACGACCTCAGTCCGGGTTCGCCGGAGAAATCTTATCAAACGTTTTGGAAGTAGGGGTCATTTCCTGATTACAGAAGACGGAGCCGTTTTTAGACAACGTGTGACTGTGAGAGCCATAAAAATGTTTCTTTCGCAAATGTTGTGGACCTAACTAAAAAAAAAAGATCATTGCCAAACATACCCCCGATATAGTAACTACTAATCCACTTTGCTTAAGAAAGAAATCGAACCGCACGCTTTTGCATGTCGATAGCGAGCACCATTTACTAGCTGCAAAAGGCAACACTACCCGTGTGGAGACGATTAAAAAGCGGCAAATCAAAAGTAAAGATAAGAGTAACAATAATATGTCGGAGGGAGAATTGTTAGGCAAAAATGCAGCTGGTGTTCTAGAAATATCTAAACACACACACGTCGACATATTGGTCCGCAGCTCCACAACCTCCCCATGCTTTCTTTGACACTAGAGTGATCATGTTCATACAGATTTCTCTCGGTCTGAGTTATCTGCTCCCCTGATAGTGCTCGAGCCCCATTCGACGTTGATCCGTTCAGCCAAAATAACAGTCTCCAGCTCTCCTTTGGGCCACCTCCCGGTGGCCGGAGTCCCGGTGGCACCTGAACAGCACACCCGGTACTCCGTAGCCTGCTGGAGAGTGGACACGTACCTGGGCTCAACAACAAAAAGAAACCTGGGAGGTTTGAACTGTAAAATATCCACTCCGAACGGAACGGCAGCTCTCGGTTCAGGGTCACAGGGTGGTTCACGGTGCTAGTGCGCACTTGCACTTTTTTATGGCCGGAAGCAAGCAGCTCCTTCCAAAAAACTGCAGGCCTCTCCAAAATCCAAAACAGGTGTGTCTAGAGCTCCAATTTTCCTCTAAAATTTCCCTGCATTCCCATCACATTCTATCACATCAAAAACATTCAACGATCTAAAAACGCTGGCCAAGATAAAAATTTAGGTAAATATAAAACCCTAATCGCACAGTTTAGATACCATTCATGGCGCGATTCTTTTATGCCTAGTTACGTCATAGTAAGATAATATTTACCACTAACAAACAAAACACCGTCTTTTAAGATATATGATGTGACAAGCACGTTCCATCCGTCCCAAATTTTCAGGCCCAAAAATTTTGGTATCTAAAACACACCGCCAGTAAGCTTCCCGAGCGGCAGCCGTCCGTCCGTCCGTCCCATAAATCTGCCGCGGTGCCTGAGTTCGCGGCTCCTGGTCCTGGGTTCAGGGTTTTGGTGGGCGAGCGCGGGTTGAGCTGGGATGGAGTCCTCGTCGTCGGGAGGTGGGCTGGCACGGCGGCGGAGCAGCGGCGGCGGCAGCAGCGGCCGGGTCAGCTTCAGCGGCGACGCCGACCCGTTCGACATCCCTGCCAAGGGCGCACCCCCCTCGAGCGGCTCAGGAAGTGGAGGGTAAGCAAAGCACGCTGCTCGTCATTTGGTGTCGCGAGTTGCCTTCCGGCGGCGGAGATGTGTAGCTGTGCACAGTGTGGTTTGTCTGCACGCGGAGATTTGTAGCTGTGCATAGTGTGGTTTGTCTGCACTGGTTTGGGCTCATCTCATTGTGGTTGAACTTCGAAGCAGTCAGTGTGTTAGCTTTTTTTACGCTTTATTAGATGTGTGTTTGTGACGGAGTTCTCGATTGTTTGGTTTGGGGGAACAACAGCCCCTCGCGCTGGAGTGCTCGCCGTTGGATTTTGGTTTGCAAGGGACTTTTGTGGAGTGCGTATGTCTCAATTGGTTTGGGTTCATCGTGGTTAGGTTTGAAGTAGCGTGTTGCTGCTAGCAAGGGACTTCTGCTTGCGCTTTCACTTGCGGTTTGGGTTTCTGAATTCGAATTATTTCTTCACCCTTTCCCCATTGAATTCGGACCTCTTTTTTTTTTTCCGGAGAGAAGTTGGTGAATTAGATTAGATATCACATCACGTGTTTAGAGTTCAGATTTCTAGTCCTTTCATCAACACTTTTTAGAGCTGCGTCCCATCTGTAGATGGTTCAGCCGTTTCATCCCATTTGATTGTCTTCGATGGATTTCACTGGGATTACTGGCGTTCGGCATTGCTTTCGCATTCCAAGCTTGCTTTCAGATTCGCTTTTTACGTTTTTTTTTTTAAAATTCTTTCCAGGAGTTCATGCATCTTCTTACCCTTTTTCCACTGTCGCATTGAGTGGTCCGGCGCGTCCTTTCGTTGTCGCGTCAGTTCGATTTGGCCTGCAACCAATGCGCGTCTAGTACTAAGTCCTTTAATTCAGAAGATTTGATTCTCGACGGGTACTTTTCCAGCGAGAACTCGCTGCTCGTATTTGTTCGCGCTTTCAACCTTTTTTTAACCGTGGATACTTTAGAATTGTTCGGTCCATTTGATCTTCCAGCACTTGCGTTAGATTTGGGCGACTGTATCCTTTTCCTGATGCATTCCAATTTTCTAAAACGGATATTGCTTGGAACTCTGGGTGTAGAATCTTCTACTTGGCCACGCGGCGAATGGTTAGCTGTGTGCTGTGTCGACGTGTGATGCATTCCTGCCACGCATAATTTTTATACTAGTTCTATGCTGGCTTGTGACTTCTCTGAGCTGGATAGGAAATTACTTCATTGGAGTAGGAATAATTTTGTTTTGAGTTCCCTCATCTCTGACTAAACTGAAGGGCCGCAACTGCATAGGATGCGAGAGATGTACTAGTTGTTTCGGTTTCCCAGCGGCTAGTGGATTTACTACGTTTGGGCCCCTGATCCTCCAAATGCCAAACCTGATTAGGATTCTAGGCTATCCCAAAATAATTGTTGCAACTTGCCTGATTGAATGGTTCACAGTGCCTAGCAAAAGGAGAGAGACATTTAACCACAATTGATTGTATTTACATCATTCAGCTATTCTGTAACTCTGAATGCTGCAGAAACCAAAAAGATGTGTTCTGTTGTTATTGTCTGCTTGTTGAGGATATTCTGAATATGCCCTTCCTATAATACCTGGAACCAAATTGCATCTTGTTCATGTTTTTTTTTACTAAATAATTGTAAAAATTTCTGGATAACATGTGATTATGGTTCAGATGGTACTAGAGCTTTTTTGGGCTCATTACTTCATCACTAAACCATGAATGTTGGCATTGTGTAGTGTACTTTGTATCACATTTCTGTATATGAAGTCCCCTAGTGTCAAAATACCCCATTAAGTACTTAAGTGCTTTCTTTGTCACTTGTTGCTCATACTTTAAAAAATCTTCATGCATTTATAGTTCACTACGGAGTATACAGGATGCTCTCTTATTTTCAACTTGGCACTGCTAGTTGTACCCTTTCCAAGCTGCAGAACTGTAATAGCAATACAAACTTTCCATATGCGTTGCTATAGTAGTCTATGAGATATCATGATGTGTGTCAAACTGTAAAGACGACATTATCTGGATTGTTACACCTTCAGACATGTCTAAACAGTTGTCTAAGATAGTGGGGGTACTGTAGTGTTATATACTTGGGGTTTTCCTTCCTAAAATATCTAAATGTTTTTTTTTGCTAGAGTGATTAGCTCGTTATCGTTCTTTTGATATGTTTGGTTTCTAATACCTTTTGTTATTGCAGCAAGCAGCCCTTGTGCTGAATGCATCAAGGCGCTTTAGGTACACTCTCGATTTGAAAAAGGAGGAACAAAAGGAAGAAATCAGGAGAAAAATCCGTGCACAGGCACATGTTATAAGGGTATCTTACTCGAAACAATGTCTCATCAGTCATCATTCCTTAAGTTTACCTTTTGGTATTAGCTTATGTCTATATTTTCTTGTGCAGGCCGCTTTTCGTTTCAAAGAGGCTGGCCGAATCCATGTTCAGTCTGAAGAAAAAGAAGGTTTGATTTCTATGTTTAATCACTCTTCTTTCTTAGGGGATTGAACTTTGTTTGTACTGGTCTTGCATAATACCTGTAAGCTGTTTTTCCAACTGCTACATATATTGGTCCTTGTGGCTTGATGTGACAATGGATTCTAGGATGATCATTTATCTTGGACGTGATAGTATTAGACATGTAAATGTATAATCCTGTATACGCTTGTATGTGGACATGTACCCCAAACCCCATTAGGCTATATATATGAAAGGTCACAGGACTAAACATTTACATGTCTGATAGATAGGAGCACACTTTGCTTCTTTGCACCGTACTATGCGTTGTGCACCAGTGATCCTTATTCATTGCGTAGTAAAACGAAAGATATCCTGTTGTTGCAATTCTTTTAATATGTTTTCAACCCTGACTTCTGCAGTACCAAGTGCTGATGGTGCACTTGGCTTCGGAATCAAAGAAGAACAGCTTTACAGTACTGACAAGGGATCACAATTACTCTGGTCTGCAGCAATACGGAGGGGTGAGCATCCTGGTGTCATAATCATTTACCTCACTACTTGCATGTGAAAGTTTCAACCTCATAATTTCCTCCGCAGGTTTCTGGTATAGCACATATGCTAAAAACCGATACCGAGAAGGGGATTAGTGGAGATGACTCAGATTTGATGGCAAGGAAAAATGCGTTTGGGTCAAACACTTATCCTCGTAAGAAAGGAAGAAGCTTTTTGGTACGCTAGGGTTTCCTTTTTATGTACATTTCCTTTGTCTGGTTAGTCACTCCTGCTGACGACATCGTATTTAGGCTTTTGTGTGGGACGCTTGTAAAGACCTGACACTAGTCATCCTCATGGTTGCTGCTGCTGTTTCACTGGCCTTGGGCATAACAACAGAGGTGGGCATCACATCTGTAGTTCTTTGACTCCCTTAACTGTACAAAATTGCCAACTTTGTCTTGTCTAGTTGAATGAGGTGTTTTGTTCTTTTTTCTCTTTTTGCTATTTGAGTATACTATTTCAAATATATCCAGCTTCATCTAGTTTCTGGTGCATGCATTTTATTGTGTGTGCAGATTTCATCATATTTCCTTATCTGTCCATGTGCTTACCATTGGTTACATTGCTCATCTTTGCTCCTTTATTTTTACATTGGAATATGTTGACATTAGGGCATAAAAGAAGGCTGGTATGATGGAGCGAGCATTGCCTTTGCTGTTCTTCTAGTTGTATTTGTTACAGGTGTGCCACTATGTCTTTTCTCTAACTTTCTGTGTTCTTTGTCATATACTCCCTCCTTCCTAAATCAACTCCTAATATATAAGGCGTAATCACTTTTTATTCAAGTCATATAATACAAGGCATGCTCTCTCTAGACGCACATATAACCACGCAGCAGTACTAGTGTTGAGAGAGAATTAAATACGTTCTTTGGTTTTTGAAACAAAGGTGGTTATGCCTTGTATACTAGGACACATGGAGTGAAAAGCAGTGTGTTTCTTATTCACATCAAGTCATCAAGTATTAGATGATAAAACCACTGACAAATAGTTACATATGATGATGCAAAAGTAGTATTTGTCTAAACTTTAAACGAATACAGTTAAAAAGTCCAGTACGTATGCCTGAAACTTCAATAAAACCTCTCTTACTCCTTAGTGCCAATACTACCTTTTACGGTTTGTGTACAGTTGCTCAAAATCTAGTGGCTGTTATTTTTCCATGTTACAGCTATCAGTGACTATAAGCAATCACTGCAATTCCAAAATCTGAATGAAGAAAAACAGAACATTCGTTTGGAGGTGAGGATTAGAGGTGCATCAATTGCTATCGGTTTCTTTGTTGATCCCAAATAACGTTACAAATCATTCAGGTTGTTAGAGGTGGAAGGCGAATCATGGTATCAATATATGATTTGGTTGTTGGAGATGTTGTTCCACTCAAAATTGGTGACCAGGTAAGCATGAGCCTCATTTTCGAGTCATGTGTCTACTTTCATTTTCTAAGGATGCCCAATAATTTCTTTGCCAGGTCCCCGCAGATGGTATCCTTGTCAGTGGCCACTCCCTTTCCATTGATGAATCAAGCATGACGGGAGAAAGTAAAATTGTAAGTTACTCCAATACGCCGCCTTGGAAGTAACATGCGATACATCTGAACCTAACTTGGCCACATGGGGGTTATTTGAAGGTACACAAAGATCAGAAGTCACCATTTCTAATGTCAGGTTGCAAAGTTGCGGATGGCTATGGCACAATGCTGGTGAGTTTCTGTAACTTCCAGGGATCCAGTCAAACATCTGAAATTGCAACTTCCAGTTTTAAGATTTAGATTATGACATGGAAATTGTATATTTAGATTTGTCTTGATAAATACTTTAATAAACTTATGGATTATTCGATTTAATAGATGTGTAGAAGAAAATAGTGGATACAGGTACATGAAAATAATAGATTACTTCTTGTTGCCCAAGTTTGAGCTAAAGCTTTAGTGTCGTTACTTTCCAGTATCATACACTTTTCATAATCCCTATTACCTCTTTTATCACTAGTAGTGATTGGAACAGTGTAGAGCATTTATCAACTGAACCCTACTGTTGTAATGTCCAGGTAACTGCTGTTGGAATCAACACTGAATGGGGATTGCTAATGGCAAGCATATCTGAAGATTCGGGTGAAGAGACACCACTTCAGGTTTGATTTTGTTGTTGTTGCTAGCTTTTGCGCCAGTTTACTGACTTTACATGCCTTTGTTGAAGAGACACCACTTCAGGTTTGATTTTGTTACCAGCTTTTGTGCGAGTTTACTGACTTCACATGCCTTTGTTGTTCTGGTGCAGGTTCGCTTTGAATGGTGTCGCTACTTTCATTGGAATGGTTGGGCTTTCTGTTGCCCTTGCAGTTCTGGTTGTACTTTTGGCCAGGTAAAATTACCTTTATAATTTAGTGTGCTAACTGCCTGCTTTGTTTATCTACATCGATCTGTATCACCCTGTTTTCTTGTAGGTACTTCACTGGACATACTTATAATCCTGATGGATCTGTGCAATATGTGAAAGGGAAGATGGGCGTTGGCCAGACAATACGTGGAGTAGTTAGAATATTTACAGTAGCTGTAGGTATTCTGTTCTCTGTTTATGCATCATGCTTTAGTGTTTACAGTTTTCGTCTCACCATCTTGAGTTGTAAATAGGTCACCATTGTGGTCGTGGCAGTTCCAGAAGGACTACCATTAGCTGTCACACTGACGTAAGTATGGCTTGCATGTTATTTTCTGCTAGCGCTTTAGTCACCTGGCACTCAATATGCTTCATTTCTGTCAGGCTTGCTTTCTCAATGCGCAAAATGATGAAGGACAAGGCTCTGGTATGTTTCCAACTTTCTATACCTTGGTTATGCTACTTGATCCGACATCGAAATGCTATGCACACTCACTTCCTATGGAATATAGGTGAGGAGGCTTTCTGCATGTGAAACGATGGGTTCTGCCACAACAATCTGCAGTGACAAGACTGGCACCTTGACTTTAAATCAGGTGCAATGATGTTTATTCACTTTATACATACTGACATACATGTTTCATACAATTCTGTTTGTTAAATCCACTTGGCCCTGATTTTTAAATTCTCTTCTTCCTTGTTTGATTTTAAGATGACTGTTGTTGAGGCATATTTTGGTGGGAAGAAGATGGACTCACCTGATAATGCTCAGATGTTATCTGCTGATGTGACATCGCTGATTCTTGAAGGAATTGCACAGAACACATCTGGAAGCATATTTGAGCCTGAGGTTAGTAGTCATCTCCATTCATGGGGAAAGAAAAGCATATGCGGTTGCATATGACATTTCATGTTTTAGTAAAGATATAGCTTAGTAGTGATCCCTATGCGCCATCACCATTAGTAATTAGATAAAAGGTGCATCTTGCCAATTTTTGTTGGATTTACTGCACATGCATGCCTTTGTACTTTTCAAGAGGAAATTGTGTCCAGTTCTCAAGTTCAATTTATTGTTTCTCAGCAGGGTGGTCAAGAAACGGAAGTGACTGGTTCACCTACAGAAAAGGCTATACTGTCTTGGGGGCTAAAGGTGCAAAAAGTCACTTTATAGTAGTCTCAGCCTAGATCCTTCTACATGTTTCTCTTGCTATTGCTAATCATGGTCGGCACATTTCCACAGCTGGGCATGAAATTCAATGAAACAAGATCGAAGTCATCTATTCTTCATGTATTTCCTTTCAACTCAGAGAAAAAGCGAGGCGGGGTTGCGGTGCACCTGGTAATTTGAATTATCTGCAACACTGAAGATCTTGTGTGATGTCTTTTGAAGACCTAAGTTGGTTGTGATTTGAGTCATAATGTTGTGCTAGATCCTCTCTTTTTTTAAACAGATAATTATGTTAGTACCTACATTACACCTGATCGTTCAAATCTTGTATTCAGCAATCATGGAAACTCTCCTTATGGTTCTAGAAAAGAAAAACCTCGACCTGCTGGTTCTAGACAAAAAATGAAAAGAATGATATGAACAGATATTTTGTTCCTTGACCAGTGTCTCCTTTGGTTAAAGTGTCAATTTGTATTTTGAATATTTCAATGTCTAATCACTTCTCGTTTTTTTGAAGGGTGGCTCTGAGGTCCATATACACTGGAAAGGAGCAGCTGAAATTATTTTGGATTAGTGTACGAGCTGGGTTGACAATGATGGTTTGAAGCATTCCATGACTCCAGAAAAAAGTATAATTATTTTTCAAAATTTTATGAGAACTTCATGTTTGTTCTTTTCATTTGCACAGTATGGTCTTAGTTTATTAATATTTAATATTTCAGGTTGCTGAGTTCAAGAAATTCATTGAAGATATGGCTGCTGCTAGCCTCCGCTGTGTTGCCTTTGCCTATAGAACTCATGAGATGGATGATGTTCCAGACGAAGATCATAGGGAAGAGTGGAAACTGCCTGAAGATAACTTGATTATGCTTGGAATTGTGGGAATAAAGGTACACGACATTTGGGAGTTCTGATCGCTGCTAATTTTTGGAATATTCTGATAGATGCACTCTCCATCTCATCCTTTTTTATTGCTAATGCTACCTTTCAATAGTATTTGTTCCACATTTCGAGCAAAGTATTTGTTATTATTTTGTCTTATTTTCAGCTTCTTTCCTGGAAATGAATTAAACCTGTTATTATGTCCTTGCTCAATGTGACCGTACATCTGAATTGATCTATATATCAGTTTTTTCCACTGAATTTGTCAGTTTGTCTGTATAAACTGTTTGGTCGGAAAGGACAACTTTAACCAATCAACAACACTAGAAATTGAATGATTACAAAAGTACTATAGCAGTCGTTTGCTGCCAATTCAGGCAGTATCTTGTATCCTATATTTTTTTTCCCACAACCTTTGATTTCTAAATTATGATGTCTGTCTTTAGATGGTCTCGTTGAAGAATGTGCTAATAACCACATGATATGAGACTGTTTCCTTTTGCCGCTTCCCTTCTTTCTTATACCGCAACATATTGGACAGTGTTTTCTAACAGTTTGCTGGCTCTGTTAGCCATCATCCACAATATACCAGTAATATACATCTGTTAACTGATGCAGGATCCCTGCCGTCCAGGAGTTCGAGATTCTGTTCGTTTATGTCAGGCAGCTGGCATTAAGGTACTATCATGTTTCTGTGTTGCTTTATACTAGATGCATCCAGACGAGACAGGTCGCCATTTATGTTATCTTCCATAATCCATTCCTTTGCTTCTCCTGGAGATGTTTACTTGAATGTTATTCTCAGTCATCACTTTATTTATTTGAATTGTTAGGTGCGCATGGTTACTGGTGATAATCTTCAAACTGCAAGAGCCATTGCCCTGGAGTGCGGGATACTTGATGATCCCAATGTGTCGGAGCCTGTCATCATTGAAGGAAAATCATTCCGGGCGCTGTCAGACTTAGAAAGGGAGGAAGCTGCTGAAAAAATCTCTGTATGGTTATTATCCTTGCATTTTCCCTAACATTGCATTGTTATGATACAATTGTAACATTTTTGTGGTTAGCATATGTCATTGTATCTCTTCCTCCCCTCCCTGGCTCCCTCCCCCAGCACCAGTATCCATGTCAGGTAACAGAAATAATATACACCGGTGCGAACCAGTTGACCTGATGTGAAATATTGGGGCAACAAGCAAGTTTTTGCTGCTCACGTTTTGTGACATTGCTTATGCCCAGATTATTGACTTGAGAAATAAAATATTTGATGAAAAACTTTGAAAATGGATTTAGCACTATGAAGCTCGCTGTGATTTAGTTATTAGTAGTATTGCATAAGCTGTCTAGGCCCCTAACAGAAGGGCAATCCCTTAATTTACCTGCACTGACTCAATAGTCAATACTTATTTTGTGTCAAGATTTGGGGGTTGCGTCATGTCAAGATATGGGGCAACAATCCCTTAATCTGTCTGTACCCGGCTACCTGCTAATGACAAAAAAAAGTGAATACAGCCGTGCAAACATGAGAAAATTTATATTTTGTGCAATCTATTTTGCTCTGCCCCTTGAGTTCTTATATAAATTCAAACAAGACTTCCTACCAATTTTGCTTTATGCATTGCATATGCAGATATACTATCTACTTGTGTCTTTGGGTTAAAGTACAATAATGGCTGCAGGTGATGGGGAGGTCTTCACCAAATGATAAACTTTTACTTGTTAAGGCACTGAGGGCAAGAGGTCACGTTGTTGCTGTTACTGGAGATGGCACAAATGATGCCCCAGCACTTCATGAGGTTTGTGGACTACTAGTCCCTATGAAAATTTCTAATATTTTACTTTGAAACCAGCCTCATTCTGAACATGAACTTTGAAGTTCCTAATATGTAATTTAAACAGGCATATTTCTGTAGATGTTCAAGAAACATTTTTGTGTAATACTTAACAAACTCTGAAACTTGCAGGCAGATATTGGTTTATCAATGGGCATTCAGGGAACTGAAGTTGCCAAGGAGAGTTCTGATATTATTATCTTGGATGACAATTTCGCATCAGTCGTGAGGGTACGTTAACTGTATTTATCTTTTTCTTTTTGGTCTTCTGCTAAGTTCATGGTGTTTGTTTCTGGCTTCAGGTTGTCAGATGGGGCCGTTCAGTGTATGCAAACATACAGAAGTTTATACAGTTCCAATTAACGGTCAATGTCGCAGCTCTGATCATCAATGTAGTTGCTGCCGTCAGTTCGGGAACGTGCCGCTTAATGCCGTTCAGGTTTGAGTTCAGATTGTTTTCTATTTTTTTGTTTTTTGCGGCCAGATGGTTTTCTATTACGGTATATGTATTTACACTGAGATATATTGGAAGTTGCATTATATCATCATCTAATTTGTAGAACTGCAACATACTTAAGAGTTTTCTTCAGTTCTGTGCATGTCCAGATAGTATTTGTAAAAAACTCTGAATTACTAGTTGTAGTCTCTCTAGTGCTGGGTAAAATTCTAATTTTTGCTCCCTTGGCTGGCAGTTGCTGTGGGTTAACCTAATTATGGACACTTTGGGTGCTCTTGCATTGGCAACAGAACCACCTACAAACCATCTTATGGAGAGACCCCCTGTAGGGAGAAGGTTTGTTCTTGATCGCCATCTGTCTTGCATTGTTTAAACTGAATATGTTCAGTAATTGTGGACACTACTTTCTCTCATCACAAATCCGTTGGGGCATTGATATTGACATGGTGCCTGATACAATAATCTGCAATATCTATAAAAATACAAATTCCAAATAGAAAATGAAAGTATTTTTCATGATGAATCTGCTAGCATCAATCTTGTGTTGCCAATCTTTATGTTGCTATTTCAGTGCTAAATGGTTTCTTGCCGTCTTTTCAGGGAGCCATTGATAACAAATATCATGTGGAGAAACTTGATTATCGTGGTATGCTACATATGCCGCTTCATTTTGTGTTTCTTAATAAAGATCTTCCTACTAAACACTTGGTTCTTTGTTCAGGCTTTGTTTCAAGTTTCTGTCCTCCTTACTCTCAACTTCAAGGGAGTAAGCCTCTTGCAGTTGAAAAATGATGATAAAGCACATGCAGATAAAGTGAAAAATACCTTCATATTCAACACATTTGTTCTCTGCCAGGTACCTTCCACTTAGAAAAGATGTTTCTTCCTTTTTGTCTAATGTGACTCCGGGGTTTTATTTTATACAAGTATACAACAAATGCAGTAGTGTCCTGACATAAGATTTTGTCTTCTTATCAGGTGTTCAACGAATTCAATTCACGTAAACCAGATGAGCTCAATATATTCAAGGGCATTTCAGGCAATCACCTCTTCATTGGCATTATAGTACTAACAGTTATACTCCAGGTAGAATCTCTAGAAGGGATTTCCTTTCCTAACTAAGATAAAGATAAATTGATTTTGGTGTACTGTTCTCACATATTTTGTTCCTGTTTATGTTTAGGCGCTTATTGTTGAGTTCCTTGGCAAGTTTGCCTCAACAGTAAAGCTAAGCTGGCAGCTGTGGTTAGTATCGATAGGCATTGCTTTCTTCAGGTAAGATTCTCTTATTCTTGCTCATTGTAGAATCGTGACATGTTTCTTCTGTTTTCATGTATTACTACTGGTGCGATCCTTTGTAGTAATCACATTCTAGATGTTCCTTCCCCTACCCCTCAATTGTACCTGATCATTGTCCTTTATGCTCTGCAGCTGGCCGCTGGCGCTCGTGGGGAAGCTTATTCCTGTTCCTAAACGTCCATTTGGAGAATACTTTGCATGCTGCTACTGTTGTAAGGGTAACAAACAAGGTAGCCATTGCACTGCAGAAATCCTTTATTGCTTACCTATTCATTTAGCCCATGGGGAGTGAGCAAATACACCAAAGCATCTTTCCTGTTTCACAATTTCTTGCATATCCCTGACACTTATGTTTGTGCAGCCTCCGATGACGCAACCTCAAATGACAAGGAAGGCAACAAACCTGAGCCTTGAGATGCCTTAGGATTGATCGGCAAAGATGGCCTTTTGCAGTTTCTTACGGGGATTGGACTTGTAATTACCACTGATTGCGATTGTATATACACTCAGGGTAGTGCTCGGCTTTTGGAAGTTTGCAGCAGCATCTAACCATCCCTGCGTCTTTTGGAAGTTTGCAGCAGCATCTAACCATCCATGCGTCTTGATACGACGTGGACCCTAGCTTTCGTATGGCATTTCGAACCGGATTGGCTGGAAATGCAACTCAGCTTCTCTTGATATCATTTGCTTTAGTCCGTTCGCAACTGTATATTGTAGCTGGGAAGACTAGTGTGTGTTTTAGAAATTTCTATGCAGAGTGACTTTGTGTCGAGCTGCCTGTGTTCGTGCCGTAACATTTGACAAGTAGGAGTCCACTGTCGGCTTGTAACTTGAATGAAAGCCAGATGCAGAGAGTCGTAAGTGGACTGCACTATAGGGTGGTCGTATGCGTGACATGCGTGACAAGCATGGCGTGTAGAAAAGTTTAGTTTATCCCAGCTAAATTTCCCGTGCTCGTACATCAGCCGTGCACTTGTGCGTCCCTGTCCGTACGTACCGTTACGTGTAGACGTTGCCTTCTCTATACTAGTAGCACTGTGGCACCGATAGTTACGCCTTGTATTTCTTGTCAGCTGTCCAGTGTATTACACGCATGCGCGTTGCGTTTCTTTATCCTGTCCTGCCCACGGGGCCGAGTCGAAAGTTGACAGCAGCGGCAGCAGACATCGCCATGAATTGGCAGGACCCTCCCTCGGTTGGCACCGGATGACGAACTCGCCTTTGTTGACACGATAGAAAAGTGAAGTGCCTGCGTCAGAGGAAAACTAGTACAAAGTGGCGTGGGCCACGTTGAGTAACCCGCGGGACAAAGGAAAGGCAAGGACTCCTCCGCAGCCGCCGAGTCGGGGGGCAGGCAGGGCCGCGTATCGTATCCATCGATCGATATCAGGCCATTGTTGACGTTTTAACCGCTCTGCTCGTCGTCTGTAGATCCGCGAGAAAAGTCAGTATGATTGTATGAAGACGCACGCCCCGCACCTGTTGCCGTCGCGTTTTACGAACAACGTCGCCTCCGTCTCTTTCTCGTAAATGCATCGCTCATCCTTATCTGGTGGAGGAGTTTGTTTTCCCAGTTCCAAACCTTTCTTTGCTCCGCCGAGTCGTGCGTCGCACGCAGTAGTCCTCCGTTGTGTCAGTTCAGTGCTGAGTAGTTAGGTTGGGTTTGAAGCGCGCGAAGCCACCAGCACCAGGTGTGAATCGTAGTCACGACGCACGAGCCGCGACTTGTTTTGGTTGGCAATCAGGCGCTCTCTGTCATTATGATGTATATGTACTCGAGGTACCACATATGGCCTTTGGTGCATGCACTCTTGGACTTGGACGGAAGATGTACGGAAGCGCAGCGCAGTCACCATCTCAGAAACTGTGTATGTAGGTCACCTGGACTTTGCCACGACCACTTTGACACAGTAGACAGGACGAACGTTGCTTCTGGTAATCGGGTGGTGGTTCCCACGAGCTCGATGACGCGGACGCGGCGGCGCTAGCTACACAATGACATGAATGGTCGATGGACAGCTCGTTCGGTCACTCACTGCCAAGTCGGTCCCACCGGTTTCTACGCTGGAAACATCGTGAACGCTGGAAACGTCGTGAACGCCCGGCAAGGAAGGCCCACGGCCCCGCGCAGAGCCTCTTGGGCGCTGTTGTTGGTTGCGGATCCGACTGTTTGAAAGAAAGCAAACAAGCGTTCACATTCCCGTGGCCCCGTCCCGCCCTGATCTGAGTTTCATCGAGAACACTTGTTGACGTCCGGAACTCCGGATTACACGGCCGTTTGTGCTTCTGCCGCCGTGCCTCCACCGGGCATCACCTACTCCTAGTCCTCCTGTCCTGCAGACACGCACGTACAGTGCGACGTGACGTCGGCTACCGCGCGCACGTCGTCCTGCGCGCGCAGGAAATTCCACGGGCATTGAAGGCGCCGTTCACACCACTGGCGATGGCGACGATGACGGCTCCGCCGCGCGCGCGCGGGGGCGACGGCGACGGCGACATACAGCGCTGCTAGCTCTCTAGCTGGTGCGTCCCCTCGCGAGCGAGGACACTACACCAGGCGTTGCGCGCGCCGCGCGCTTTTCTGCCGTTCACACCCGCGACTTGGCTTGTTGTTGCGCGCCCCGTTCCCGGATCAGAGCAGCGCGCTGAAGAAAGGACAACCCCGTGATTTTGTTACCACAAAAACAACAAGCCCCCGTACGTGCTGGTGGTTCGTCCGCGTTATGCGATCGCGCGCCAACTGATGATGGTCGTCTCGTCGCGTGCTGCGGCGCGGTCGGTCGCTTTCTGCCCGTTCCAGTTTGCTTTCGCCGATCGCGCGAGCGCGGGAGCAGGCGGGTCAAGTGGCAGCTCTGCTCAGATCCGCATCGCATCGCATCGCATCGCATCCAACAGGGCTATGGATCTTGACGTGACAAGACTGGATCGATACGGCCGGATCCGCTCGCGCCAGTGACTGATCCGACTCGCGTGCTGCGTGCGCGTACGTGTTAGTTCGCCGTGTCAAAGTGTGTGGACGACGTGCGCTGACGATTACAGTACTCCTCCGTAATAAAAATGGATGCATCCTTTTCTTTCAGCCGGTAAAAACGGATGGGCTATTAGCTAGCGAGCGCATGTGGATTGTGGATGCGATCGATTCGTGTGCGGCTCAAACTCTCGGCGTCTAGGTCTGTAATGTAACCTAGGCCTCTCAAGTAATACCAGCCTCCAGCCCACCGAATCATCTCTCTCTCCGGCGGTTCACATGCAAGTATGCCTGCCACGGAGCATGTTTTTGACATGATCCCGGTCGCCACATGGCATGCAACAAGCGCCTCCGGTGCATGGTTATGGTGGACGGAGGGCCAGCAACGGCAAGTCCGGAACCTCGCCTTTGCAGACGGCTGCACGCAACGTACCGGATCAACTTGGCCACGAGGCGCCCCCGGGGCAGCCCGCTTGACCTTGACCAGCGCCGCTCGCGGCTGACCATGCATGTCTAGACTCTAGTCTAGCTTCATAAACGTAACGGGAACTTGCTAGCTTGCTTTGACTTTACTTTCTATTCTTACAACAGCAGGAGGCCGGTGCTCGTACAGCTCATGTACGGCACGTATGTACTAGTACTTGCTTGCTCTTCTATCTAATCAAATCTTGGACATCATAGCCCCAAAAAAAAAAAAAAAAAAAACATATATAGAATACGTCATATGGATCCCTGGACCAGCTTGGTCCGGGCAGCAAAGCAAGTAAACGGAACAGTTTCGGTTCTATGCGTTCTATAGGTTCTACTATATGCACACGTACGCAGTACAAAACTCTCCCCTTTTAATTTGTTTATTTGAAAGGTCTCCTTCGATTTATTTATTTGGGCGATCGAGTTCTAGTGATCGTATTTTTGTAAACGTGTGAAGTCAGAACTCACCGGCCAATGATGCATGCATGCTTCTCGTCTTTATCCGACTAGGATATCCGGTACAACCGTACAAGTTAACTAGAATGACACACGTGACGAACCATTACTGATCATCATCGATCTCAATCTGAGATGATTTACATTTTGTCATATCCGTGAACAACACACAGTAGGATGGACATTCAGCAATTGCAAACCCCCACGCGCGCACATTCACCGGTGCCAACTGATCGATAGACTGCAAGTGCGGGGGGGTTTTTGGTTGTTGACGCGAATCGGTGACCGCACCAATACACTTGTGGGCCTTGGACGTCTTAGAAGTCACACACGACCTGCAAAAACAGCAAGAACCGAAGCGTAATTGAACAAACCGATCTAAAGATCGATGGGACCGATGTGGAGCTCGTTCTAGGCCGAAAAAGCTTCGGAATGCCCTCCAGAAAGATCCGTCGGGAGGACACACATGAAGGATCTCTTAGGGCCAGCAAGGCCACCTAAGATCTCCGGTAAACTCGTCGAGAGATTGACCGAACAACAAGAAGTAGATGGGTTGACAAGAGCAAATTTAGGGCAAAAAGAGGCATATGTTGTGTTTTTGACGGTTTGTGGTAGATGGGATTAAATCGGCCGTGAACATATCAATATATAGATGGGTGATCTTATCCTCTTAGTAAACAAGTCCAATGCATTTGCAACTCCAAAACTTACCCAAAACGTGATGTAGAATAAAATCGGTTCGGAATTAGAATACAACAATAGTACCGGTGAAGGAACACCGGGTGGTACTAGTGACCACCCCTGGTACCGGTAGGCCAAATCTCCGCACATACTGGTGACCACCTCTGTTACTGGTAGAAGACCGATAGTCCCGGTAGGCCAAATCTCCGCACAATGGTGGAGCATCTTTTGGGTCACTGGTGGTACTGGTGACCACCCCTGGTACTGGTAGTCCAAATCTCCGCACATATTGGTGACCACCTCTGGTACTGGTAGAAGACCGGTAGTCCCGGTAGGCTAAATCTCCGCACAATGATGAGCATCTTCTGGGCCACCGGTGGTACCGGTGAAGCCACGGGTAGCACTGATAGACTAACGATGAAGCATTTTCGGGGTATAACTCCTTCATCTAGACTCTAAATTGGACGCTCCATATATGTTTCTTGGCCGTCTCGACGAGAGGAATGCAACGGTGCAGTCCATTTCTTATTTGGACAACCTCACAAAACGGACAGTTTTAGTTGTCAAGTGTGTAGTTGAAACTTGAAACCAAGATTTATGCCTATGCATGACGCAGCCGTGTACGTCATGTGCACTTTGATTTGATTCCTCGAGATTTTCTGTTATTTGTACCGAACAAATCATGCATTGCCTGATTGCGTTATCACCCGCTAAACGATCAGTGAAGGACGGATGCTGCATGGCATGGACCAGCATATCATAGCTTGTGGTACTTACCGACCGGTCGAAAGCAACCTTTTTAAAATGCCCTTAATTATATGACGTTTCTGTATTGTTAGACACTTGACTATGATCCAGGTACGCGACTTTCAAACTAGGGTGACTTTGCGAGGCGTTTTACATCCGAGGACGACATTGTCACTTGTGTGTGTGTGTGAAGTACTTATTTTCGTGCGACGGAATAAATTCATTTGATGAGTTCAAATATCGCAAGCATTATTGTATATACAGTATGGTGAAGACATATTTGGAGCGTCTGTATATACTCTCTCCATGCTAAAAATAATCGCAGATCTGCTAGAAGTCTAACTTTTTAAAATCTAGTTAAACATGAAAATAGTATCAATATTTATATATCTTTTTAGTTTTATTCTAAAAGTGTATTCATAATGAATATAATGATATCTATTATGCATAATATTTTCTATATGTTTTTGGTTAACTTTTAAAGATTAGACTTTTCAAGAAGCTAGTGCAGTGGCAATGCAATGGAAGATGCTACTAGCAATATACTCCTATATTAGCCAAAACAAAAAAGGTATCTTTTCAAGGAAAACCAGGATTGATGCATGGTACACAGCCGTACGTTTTGTCCTTCAACAGTTTGGTCTCTTGAGATTCGCCGGCGCGGCGTAATGAACAGTCTAGACACTGACAGACAAAATAATCATTCATGATTGCACGTATCACGATCTGCTAAGTTTAAATTGTGCTTGTAGCTCTAGTACGTGTCCGTTATGTGACGATCATTATAACCAACAGATATGCGGACAGCAGCGCCCTTTTCTGGGTTCGAGGATTGGGCCAGAGAATGCGACAAGGGCAGCTGGCACCTGTTTGCTCTGCAAAGGTCAACTGTCCTTTGCCCGTACAAAAACGTCAGGCTGTCATGCGGCCGTAAGCAAGGTAACATGGTGTACCGGACAGCATGAACAGATCAAAAGGTCAACTTTCATTGTGTGGCATGGCTTATCCTCTACTAAACAACAGCTTGCATTGGCCCTGAATTTTCTATCTCAAAACGTTTACTTACTTTCCCATAGGATATGTATAGCCCATAGTACTTCGTGAGGATCGATGCTAACGTTTTAGATACATTTTAGTTAGTACTAAGAGACATTGCTTGGACGTTTTCAATATAACACAAGATCGATCAGCAGGTGGCAACAACTTTATATATATGATGATGACAATTAGCGTGTATGACACAAACTGGCAAATTGCATGCTAAACTACTAGTGATTTGTTCAGAAGGTAGAGCGGCGGTAGTTGTTTGTTCAGGAGAGAATCTATTACAAAGTGCATGCAGCTCTGAACATTAATCAGTAGTTTGGACCAGGCAGATTAACATATATATAATTGAGAGTTCGCTGTACCTGTACCACATATCATTGTCAATCGAAGGTACACACATCAGAGTGATATGGACGTTGAGATTTCTTATCTTTGTCTAAGGGCTGCTCCTTTTGTCAGTTTGTAAGTTCTCTCTCGTTACTAGGTTCATTTGCAACTTGCTAATGAGTAGTGGCCCTTTTTTAGGCAAAAAGGAGTAGTAAACTTTCTAGTCTAGATTGAAAAATTTTGCAAATTTGGGTGGAGTGTACAATATAGCAAGTTCAAAGTTATAAATAGGACGCGTGCTAGTAGCTTTTTAGATATTTTCTTTTACAAGTAGTACTTGGAAACAGCATAGAAGAACATCTATTCTTCATATATTAATATTTATCAGCACTAGCTCCTTTCCCCTTTAATCATGAGAATAATGTGCACCAATGAACCTTGAGAGAAGACCCAAATAAAACTTAGCTCGATCGATTTAGTCAAAGCGCAAGTGGCACAATATAATTGCAAGCAACACCGTACGAGACGAAGAGAGACGACTGATAAATTCAGGTATATATATTTCAATTGCTTACGGATTGGAGCAATTACGTGAGCAGCGCTAGCTGTCTTGGGCCGAGTCGGCAATACTAACTTGTATCCTTGTAGCACCATATATGATCTTATCATGTTCAGATATATACTTATCGTACATTCCGACGTTCGTTTATAATCGGGTGGCCCGATCGATCACAAATCCACACACATGGGCGGCTGGTGGAACTGAAGCAGCCAAGATAATACGAACAAAACAATGTCGCCACATTTGGTCAAACAGCTAAATTTTAAATGAATTCTTGTCGTAGCAGCATGCTGCTCTCAGGTTTTCCTATGTCAACTGGCGGCTTTGATAATGCAAGCTTGCTGTTGCTGGCAAAGTGGCTAGTTGCTGAGTAGTTTGCTAGTCCTTGGATCTGTCCTTGTGCTTTCTAGAAGTAGTAGTAGTTTGCAGCAGGTTCGACGAACATGATCGATGGCCGAACCATTATATATATATAATAACTGCTACGTACACAGTTTATCGTGTCTTAGTGCAACCTTTTCTACGTACGGATGCGCATCTTTTCCCCCAAGTTGGATTACAGATAATGTGCATGCATGCCATGTTGTCATAGTAGTACAAGAAGTCAAAGTGATGCTAGCTCTGGATTGGGCAGCGTTGGTGCGAACACATGGTTGATTTAGGTCACATGTGTTTAGTTTTGTGATTGAGTGATTGTCAACAGTCAACATTTTACTTCTATTTTCTTTTATTCTTTATGCTTCGGCTATGTTCACCGGCACACGTGGAGTGTGTCGAAGACGATCTCTTGGTTCGTGTTGTGCGGGTGTGGAGCTCGGAGATGGTAGCCGACGGGCGAGGTGAAGAGGCCAAGGAGGACGTGCCGGGCCGACGGACCGCGGAGGTGAAGGACGGACGTGAGGCTTGGACCGAGGGACCGGATCGCCGGGTGGCTAGCCATGGTGGCTGACATCTGGGACATCGACGAATGCAAGAGGACGTGGCGGGACCGTGTCGATCGGGTCAAGACGGCGAAGCGTGCGGCGCAGAGCGGGAAGCTCGGATGACTTGGCGACTTCGGGCGGTCAAGACGGCGATGACACGCGTCGAGGAGGTTTGGTGGTTTGTCCTCAAAACCATCGGTGCGGGTTTCGTGGTTTGGGCCTCAAAACCACGGGTGCGGGTTTGGTGGTTTGGGCCTCAAAACCATCGGCGGGGTTTCACGGGTTTGGGCCTCAAAACCCGGGCGTTCCGGTGGACGGAAGGACGGCGCGTGGCGGCATCCGGGAGATTGCGCGGAGCAAGGCTGCAGATGAGGAGGCGCGGCGGTCGTCGAATTGATAATTACCCAGAGTCGACCAAAATAGCCCTAGGGTTAAAAGATCGACTCATGTATCTTAGGGATAGTTTAGGCAGAGGGAATATTGGACTATTTAGTGGAGGCTTACCCCTTCATCCCCTCTTGCCTCTCTCATTTTCGTTTTTATTTTTTCCCTAATTTTAGAGTTCTTGTTTAGAGGTCCAAGAACAAAATTTTGTGTGGATTCTTCTTTGTGATTCTTGTTCGTAGGGAAGAGTGGCCCTTAGTCCACTCATGCCCTCTCTCGATTTGTCACTTTGATCTCGTGATTTTGTTTCCCTCGTTCTTGCATTTTCGTCCATGTTTTTGTTCATGGCTACGATCTGATTTTCCCGTGAGCGAGTTGATTTCAGGCAGCGATTTTTTGGGGATCGGTTCGTAGCTGGGTGAATTTGGCCTGTGCAAATTTTGGGATCAAGTCACCGAGATTTGTTTGAGTTCTCGTCGATTTTGTGGTCGTTCGTCGGATCCGTTTTCTTGGGTACGTTCCCTTCGTTCTTGTGGCACGTGCAAGCGGGTGCGATTTTGGCCACGGCGCTACAAGCGGCGGCACGCTGCTGCCGCGGCGTGCTTTCGTTCGAGCGGCGCTTGCGAAAAATCTTCTCTGCCGGCCAAAGAACTAAATCAGCTTGTTCGTGTTCTTGGCCAGCGCGTGCGGACCCGGCGCTGCCCTTGCTCTCGTCGTCTATGTGTCACTTCCAGCAGCCGAGCACAGACTCTTCTTCCTGTGGCGTTTTGGAGAGCAACAAAGAAGTTCGTGTTTCGCGTCCGATTGCTGTTCATCTTCTTTGGTTCCCGTCGCGGCGTAGAGCACCTCGACATAGCATCTCCCTGTCCGCTCGGCAAAAAGGATTTGCAAGTTCGTGCTTTTATTCCTGCATGTGCTGAATTTTAGTTGGCAAAAAGCTTTTCCTTTTCGGCCTTGTCAAAATCAAGCTGCAGTGAATCAAGTTGGCTAATCATGCTCGCTTAGTAGCCCTTCACGCCTTGTGTTTTACTGAAGCTGATTTCTTGCTTGTTCTAATTGGATTACGTCTTTGGTCCTTGGCCTTTGCTCGCTGGAGTGCAGTACCTCCACTCGAGCTGCTTTGCTCTGCATACATCTTCGATTACGTGTTTCCGAATATCTTGAGCGTGTTCACCGCAGGGACAAGCGCTGGTGGTCATCGGTGAAGGCATGGCTGCTCCTATGTTTTGAGAGCGATTAATCGTGTCCGTTCGGGAAGACCATTTTGTTGGTAGGCTGTGCACCTTCGAGTGCCATGCAAATCCAACGCTTTCTACGTGGTTGTGTCTCTACCGATCCGAGGATTTTATTTACGTACTCTCGTCACGAGTTGGCGTTGGTATTTTAGTTTCGGGAACTCACTTCTTCTCTATAGAAGTTGAGTGACTCTTTTTAGTCCCCCGGTTCGATCTTTGCTCTTGTCGGCCGTGTGCGATAGTTTGAGGTGTTCCGCTGTGTTCCTAGAGAACATCCACCCAATCATTTGGGTCGTGGACATCTCGGTGCTCCCTTTGCTCGTGACACCTTGCTACCAGTTAGCACGTGTGTTACTCATCTCTGCTTGAGTTTGTTTTGAGGTTGGGGGTTGAGCCGATGACTCGAAATTGAAAAGAAAAATTGAGGCTCCCATTCACCCCCCTCCGTCGCCGTTTCGGTCCTTCAATTGGTATCAGAGCAGGTTAAGGGTCATATCCACCTTAATCGGTTCTTGATCCGTAGAAGGCGACATGGAGAGGTTTGGTCACTATGGTGGCAAGCCTCCGGAGTTCGATGGCACCAACTATCCCTATTGGAAGATTAAGATGCAAGCACATCTTATGGGGATGGATTAGAGAGTGTGGGAGATTGTCGAGGATGAGAACTACCAAGTGCTAGCCGCTCGAGTGGGTGAGGAACAAATAGCCCAACATAATGCCAACAACCGAGCGAGGAGCGTTTTGTTCTCTAGCCTCAAAGACACTGAGTTTGAGAGAGTTGCCACTTGTGAGACCGCTCGTGAGGTGTGGAGGATACTTGAGAGTTACCACGAGGGAACCCCACAAGTCAAGGCCCGCCTATATGAGACCTACAAGAGAGAGTACAACAACCTAATCCAACTTGATGGCGAGTCCATCGATTCTCTCTTTGCCAGGTTTCAGACAATCTGCAACAAGCTTCGGGCGAACAAGCCGTCAGAGAGGCTTGATGAGCACGAGAAGGCGATGAGGCTCTTGTACGCTCTAGATCGGAAGGTGTGGGACGTGAAGGTGTCCGCAATCATGGAGTCTGCCAACTACGACACCCTCACACCCGACGAGCTTTACAGCAAGCTCAAGTCCTCCGAGATCGAGGCCCAGATCCAGGCGAAGCTCAAGAACCCATCTGCGCCGAACGTCGCTCTTGTCTCAGGTAAGGGCAGTTCAAGTTCTTCTGCTAACCCTTCACAGATCTCGTTTGCCTTGTCTTCTTTGGTGTCCGTGATGGAGGAGCGATTGGAGTGCCTTGGGGGGCGACGAGGCGGCTCTCGTCATCGCCCGATTCTCGCGGTTCCACAACAACCAATTGAACCGTCGGGGCGTGGCGGTGGTCCAAAGGGAGGATGCTTTGAGTGTGGTGATCCGGACCACTTCGTCGCCGCGTGCCCCAAGAAGAGCAAGGACAAGTACTCCGGGCGAAGTACTACTCCGACAAAGCACGACTCCGACAAGCGCAAGGACAAGCGCGAGTACACCGTCGGCAAGCACAAGTCTAAGAAGGGCTTCGACAAAGAGGCGATCAAGAAGAAGTACCTCAAGCGTGCCAAGGAGAACAAGGACGCTTTCTTCGCCTCCCTCAGCGACCTCGACAACGACGGGCAAGCTTCCTCCAGCGACGAGGAGCCCGAGCACAAGATCGAAGAAAAGCTGAACGGACTTTGCTTCGTCGCCAACTCCAAATGCACGGGGGCTTCGCACCATGGCCCTTGACGGAGGCGGTGTCCGACAAATACGTCGAGCCACACGGCAAATGACTCTTCCCCGAGGTATTACCCACTATCGAATCTCTCACTAATGAAGTTGACTCTTTGGGCGATGCGCTTGTGTGTCAAGAGAAGTTGCTCAAGCGAGTAGCTAAGGAGAGGAAGGAGTACAAGGAGAAGTGGGAGGTAGCTATGAGGGAGTTAGAGTTGGCTAGGAAGCCCGTGGAGATGTCTGATGAGACGGAGTGCGATGGTTGTGCTGTGCACATGTCTAGCATCATGACTTTGCAATCTAAGTACTCTGCTTTGCTAGATGAGCACGTTGATCTGAAGTCTAAGCCCATGCTGTTGAGTGCGTGCAAGTCTTGTCCTGACTTGCGATCTGAGTTGGCAGAGAAGGCTGCCAAGCTTGCTGTGCTTGAGAAGGCCAACTCAGATAGCACCGTGCTGAAATGTGCTAAGTGTGAAGCTTTGGAGTTGAAGCTCATGTCTTGTAGGCATGACAAGGGGAGAGTCGAAGAGGAGAACAAGTACCTTCGCTCTGTCCTGAGTTGGGTGTCTAGTGGAGAGCCACAACTTGGCATGATGATGAGTCAGTTCAAGAGAGGGGCTGACACAACGGGATTAGGCTTTGCAATAGGTGGGAAGGGTGAAGTAATTTATGGCAAGGTTGATCAAGGTAGTGGTTTGAGCTCGAGTGAGAAACCTACAAGCACTTCCAAGTTGACCAAGATCACCCCACCTGAGCCTACCAAGCCCATTGTGCAAAATGGCATTCTCCAAGAGACCCCAAAGACTCCACCTCCCAAACAAGCGTGGCTTCCTAAACCAAACCACCTCAAAAACCCACTTGACACTTTGCCCAAGATCCCTGAGAAAACCCTTCCTAGAGCCAAGGCCACAACAAGAGTGAACCATCCACCCAAGAGAGTGAGCCAGCAACCACCCAAGAGAGAGGTGAGGTATCACTGTGAGTATTGCCAGAGAGATGGTCACTTGTTTGAGTTTTGCTTTAGAAGGAAGAGGGATGCTAGGCGTCAAGTTGAGTTTGAGAACCGCGACATGTATCACCCACCACTTGGCATGTATGAGAGGGGTGTGCAGTCGGTTCAGAGGCAGTTTGCTAGGCCTGAAGGTAGGAGGCCTCAAAGGGCTAGGGCACAGTTTGTGAGACCCTTTGGTGGTCGTGCTCCGCGAGTAGATGTAGATCCTCGCTTTGGGAGTTTTGAGTTTGACAGGAGGAGTGCACCACGCTTTGTTGTGCGTGGTGAGCACTTTGGTAAGAAGGGTCGTGGGATGTTTGCTGTGCCTAACGCATATCTTGGGCAAGATGGTCAACACTGGTATTCTTCCATGTTTACTAACCCCAGTGTTGTGCCATTTGCTCATCCCATGTTTTTCCAATGATGCAGGTGATGAAATCTTGGGTTCCCAAGTTTATGCTTGTTAACCATTTGGAATCCAAGACTTGGGTTTCTTTGTTCTCTCATGTGTAGGTACGAGGACATGGGGTGGAGAACACGTGCTTGGTGGAACTTGATTCTTTGTCGTGGTGTGATCAAGACTTGATGGTTGTCTACACCACTTTGATGGCCTCCAAGAGGCATGCGCCTTATTGTGACACCTACACACAGTCTGTGAGCCATCATATACATTCATGCCTTGTACATTCATGATTTCTCTACTTGTGGTATGAGATAGTTGTTCATTTGCTCACTTGTATATTGCTTGCATGTATTATACTTTTTAGCATGTGTTATCTTGTGTATTATATGCCATGCTAGCCTTTGTGCCCTTTTGTTTCCTAGTTTTGTTTTGCTAGGTGTCTTTGGTTGAGGGGGAGTTGGGAGTTTGCTATCCTTTTTGAGGGGTAGTTTGTAGCTGATGTACAGTTATAGTGTTAGGTTTGTTTTGCTTTGTGCATCATCTTGTATCATATTGCATTCATCATGTACACTATTACACTTTGAGCTTCTTGTTTATATTGATCACAATGAGACTATGCTCTGTTTAGTGTAACAATTACATGTTGGTGCTTATAGCTTGTGCTCCTTCTGCTTAATTGATATATGTTATGAGCAAAGCTGTTTTTCATGTGAACTTGCTTAACAACGATGAATCTTGCAAAATGTTCACCATTGAGATAGTTTCTAGCATGTTTAAGTTGTTGAGATCCTTTGTGCTTATCATGTATGCTAGGTGACTATGTCTCATTCATTGAGTTATACACTTGCTTAGATGACCACATGCTTTTATCTCGCTAAAATCTAAAATCTAAGCTAAGTGTATGGAAAAGATCGAGATGGGTCCATACCGGCCCCACATCCAAGTCTTGGGACTGCTTTGCTCATTGCACTTGAGTTGAACCCGAGCTTGGTAGTGTTTGACCCGCACCATTGTCTTAAGCTTCTGATTGCTCACATGCATAGGCTTGACATGGTTGATTAGTAAGGCTGACGGTTGTGGATAACCACTCGCACTCTTGCTTTGTCCAATGTTTGTAACCGCTGCAACTCCGATCAATTTAAAATTTGACAAGTGTTGGCTTTGTCTTTTGCATGATGTATAAACTTTGCTTGGGGTAGTTCACTTGATATACATGTGTAGCACTTGGTAGATTTCTAGCTTACTTGTGCTATGTGCTATTCTTTGTGGTGGACACCTTTTCTGAAACGCTTAAAACTGAATCAAAATGCTTTCAAGTCATATTTCATATCTCTTGATCAGTTTGAGCACCGTGTTAAGCACTTGACCTTGTTGCCATGACACTTTTTAGAGCATCTTCTCATTTGGATTGCTATAAACTTGAAGCTCCTTCATTGCATTTTCATGCATTTCATAGCTTGATTAGTGCATTTGCCAACAAGGGGGAGAAAGATACAAAGACAGTGATTGCATTTGTCCAGGGGGAGTAGCACTTTGAGCTAGATGTGTCGAGCCTTTTTGCCTCTGTCTTGAGGGTCTAGCTGTTTGTGTGTGAAAGAAATTGGTTTGGAGCTGTGCTAGTGGTGTTGAGCCTATTCTACCTCTTCTTGAGGGCTAGCGGTTGGTTTAGCTTGGTTGTGTCGAGCCTTTTGCCCATGTCTTTGGGAACCAAGTTTTTGCTCCATGTTTGCTATCCAAAGAGTTTGTCTTAGCTTTTGTCTAGCTTTTGTTCACTTGGATATGCTATCTTCTACCTTCTTTCGTCTTTATGTTGAATGTTGACAATGCACTCATCAAGGGGAGATTGCGAACACATGGTTGATTTAGGTCACATGTGTTTAGTTCTGTGATTGAGTGATTGTCAACAAATAACATTTTACTTCTATTTTCTTTTATTCTTTATGCTTCGGCTATGTTCACCGCACCACGGGAGTGTGTCGAAGACGTATCTCTTGGTTCGTGTTGTACAGGTGTGGAGCTCGGAGATGGTAGCTGACGGCGAGGTGAAGGGGCCAAGGAGGACGTGCCGGGCCGACGGACCGCGGAGGTGAAGGACGGACGTGAGGCTTGGACCGAGGGACCGGATCGCCGGGTGGCTAGCCATGGTGGCGACATCCGGGACATCGACGAATGCAAGAGGGGCGGGCGGACCGTGTCGATCGGGTCAAGACGGCGAAGCGCAGGCGAGCGGGAGCTCGGATGACTTGGCGACTCGGGCGGTCAAGACGGCGATGACACGTGTCGAGGAGGTTTGGTGGTTTGTCCTCAAAACCATCGGTGCGGGTTTCGTGGTTTGGGCCTCAAAACCACGGGTGCGGGTTTGGTGGTTTGGGCCTCAAAACCATCGGCGGGTTTCACGGGTTTGGGCCTCAAAACCCGGGGCGTTCCGGTGGACGGAAGGACGGCGCGTGGCGGCATCTGGGAGATTGCGCGGAGCAAGGCTGCAGATGAGGAGGCGCGGCGATCGTCGAATTGATAATTACCCAAAGTCGACCAAAATAGCCCTAGGGTTAAAAGATCGACTCATGTATCTTAGGGGTAGTTTAGGCAGAGGGAATATTGGACTATTTAGTAGAGGCTTACCCCTTCATCCCCTCTTGCCTCTCTCATTTTCGTTTTTATTTTTTCCCCAATTTTAGAGTTCTTGTTTAGAGGTCCAAGAACAAAATTTTGTGTGGATTCTTGCTGTGATTCTTGTTCGTAGGAAGAGTGGCCCTTAGTCCACTCATGCCCTCTGGGATTTGTCACTTTGATCTGTGATTTTGTTTCCCTCGTTCTTGCATTTTCGTCCATGTTTTTGTTCATGGCTACGATCTGATTTTCCCGGTGAGCGAGTTGATTTCAGGCAGCGATTTTTTGGGGATCGGTTCGTAGGCTGGGTGAATTTGGCCTGTGCAAATTTTGGGATCAAGTCACCGAGATTTGTTTGAGTTCTCGTCGATTTTGTGGTCGCTTCGTCGACCGTTCTTGGGTACGTTCCTTCTGTTCTTGTGGCACGTGCAAGCGGGTCTGGGATTTGGCCATAGCGCTACAAGCGGCGGCACGCTGCTGCCGCCGCGCGTGCTCGTTCGTTCAGCGGGCGCTTGCGAGAAAATCTTCTCTGCCGGCCAAAGAACTAAATCAGCTTGTTCGTGTTCTTGGCCAGCGCGTGCAGACCGGCGCTGCCCTTGCTCTGTCGTCTCTGTGTCACTTCCAGCAGCCGAGCACAGCACTCTTCTTCCTGTGCGTTTTGGAGAGCAACAGCAGTTCGTGTTTCGCGTCAGATTGCTGTTCATCTTCTTTGGTTCCCGTGCGAAGTAGAGCACCTCTGACATAGCATCTCCCTGTCCGCTCAGCAAAGGATTTGCAAGTTCGTGCTTTTATTCCTGCATGTGCTGAATTTTAGTTGGCAAAAAGCTTTTCCTTTTCGGCCTTGTCAAAATCAAGCTGCAGTGAATCAAGTTGGCTAATCATGCTCAGTTAGTAGCCCTTCACGTCTTGTGTTTTCTGAAGCTGATTTCTTGCTTGTTCTAATTGGATTACGTCTTTGGTCCTTGGCCTTTGCTCGCTGGAGTGCAGTACCTCCACTCGAGCTGCTTTGCTCTGTACATCTTCGATTCTGTGTTTCCAGAATATCTTGAGCGTGTTCACCTGCAGGACAAGCAGTGGTGGTCATCGGTGAAGGCATGGCTGCTCCTATGTTTTGAGAGCAGTGTCGTGTCCGGTTCGGGAAGACCATTTTGTTGGTAGGCTGTGCACCTTCGAGTGCCATGCAAATCCAACGCTTTCTACGTGGTTGTGTCTCTACCGATCCGAGGAATTTATTTACGTACTCTCGTCACGAGTTGGCGTTGGTATTTTAGTTTCGGGAACTCACTTCTTCTCTATAGAAGTTGAGTGACTCTTTTTAGTCCCCCGGTTCGATCTTTGCTCTTGTCGGCCGTGTGCGATAGTTTGAGGTGTTCCGCTGTGTTCCTAGAGAACATCCACCCAATCATTTGGGTCGTGGACATCTCGGTGCTCCCTTTGCTCGTGACACCTTGCTACCAGTTAGCACGTGTGTTACTCATCTCTGCTTGAGTTTGTTTTGAGGTTGGGGGTTGAGCCGATGACTCGAAATTGAAAAGAAAAATTGAGGCTCCCATTCACCCTCCTCTGGTCGCCGTTTCGGTCCTTCAGTTGGACATTGTAGAACGAAGACACATTGTTCTTTACGGTTGCATGCCGTCAATGGTTAGCCGGCGGGAGTATATGGTACTAGTCGGCACAACCGGAAATAACAAATAAACGATCACCTTCTTCTTTCTGCGTCCCGCATACCTATTCCCGTGACACGTTTTAGTCATTCTCGTTTTGCTATTAATAATAGTAGTAATCTATGGATGTACAGTGGCTATTGAATTTTTCTGCGTCATCGGTACCACGGGCAGAGGACTACTCGTGGTCGTGGTGTCAGTGTCACAGCTCGCCTTCTGTTTAGACTGAAACGTCCATAATTAATTTCCTCCACTGTCGGGTGGATAACCCAAAATGTGACCGGCCAACAATATCCTCTGCATATGCATCTAGCTATTAAGGCATTGCCATTGGGATGCCTACCCTTACACTTATTTGTTGAGAAAAACCTTGTGCTGGATCTTCGGTCGGCATTGGTGGTATTTATGGTTGTTTTTTCTCTCACTGACGAGTTTCCTTTTTTTTTCAAAATCGCGCATGTGCGTGTATTGCTTTAAGGGAAAAAGGAGTTTGTAACACGACTTCCCTCATTATCAGCCAAGATGCTAAAGAGCGGGGCGAAACAAGCACACAACAAAGATCACCGGCTCTAACGGCCCGTCAAGGGTTCAGCAGCCCCTCTCCTCCTCCCCCCCCCCTCCTCCCCTCCGTAGCATGCTTCCGATTGCCAAAGCAGGCTGCGCGCAACCTCTCCCCGCCTTTGGGGACGTCACAACGCCGCCAAAAGCTTCGACGGAGCCGACAACGACCATGGGGTCTGAAGTAGTCAAGTTGTCGCCGGACGCCCATGGAGCCTGCTCAACAGACCACCGTTGCTCGCTTCTCCGGATTGGCATCGCGAAGACCGACTTGGCGCCGTAGGCGGTCGCACGGTCAGGCCCCCCTCGCCGACGACCCCCCGGAAGACCGGAGGCGCGCGGGGGGGGGGAGGGGAGGGGGCATTGGCGTAGGCTCCTCCAACGGAAGCGTTAGGGAATCGATGAAAACTTCCACCGAAGACGGGTACGTGCAACAAAAGCAGGTGCAGGGCGTCGGCGGGGTTAGGCGAAGTGCCCAAAGCCGCCTCGACGCATCGGCAACTCGGAAGTCCTCATCCTCCCCGCAAAGCGAACGGCGAGCAAGGGGAGGAGCTTGGCGCACGCCTACCGCCTAGAGGATGGGGTCGCGTCCCCCCGAATGTTTCTTGGAACCTCGCACGCTCACGGGGTGTGGAGCATTGGACGCCACGCCCTCAAGTTGCTTGGCCCACTTGTTCAGCAAGACACGCTGCGCCTGCTTTTCCGGCCGAGGGTCGTGGAAGGCAGATTTGACGCCAACCGGTCGCTGCGCCGTGGGAACCGACCGTCATTGAGAACCTTCAATCTCCGCCTGCGGCGCGGAGCCTTGGAAGGAGGCTCCTCGGTGAAGGTTGGTCCCGGCTGCTGCAGGCGCGGTAGCGGAGGCTACTGGCGGTACGGGCGCCGGGGTAGCCGGAGTTGGCGTGTCTGGCAGTGGAGCAGTCGTAGAGCCCACCCCCGCCGACGAGATCCCCTTGTACCTAACGACGTACTACATGGTTAAGTTTGGCCTTTGATCTGGTGGTTTTGTAGTTGTTCATTACGAAATGACTTACCACCACTTCCACTCGGATCACTTTGATTACGGATAGGTCCAGTCCATCTCCTAATTAACACGAAGCAAACGCTGTGATCAGATCACTCAGAGCCAGCCCTCTGTGTGTACCCAAGGCAAGGTGCAAAACACCGAAGCTGAGCTGCCACGTCGCCAGCTTGTCTGCCGCAGTTGCTGCTTTACACGTATGTACGCAAATGACTTAAAAAAAAAACGAAGCAAATCAGGAAAGTCTACTCGCGGCTTTACTAGTGTACGAAGAGATCTGCATTCCTGCAGATTGCATACACACCTGCTGCGCTGCGTGTGTGCGTGTAAATCAGAAACTGTTCAAGCATACAGGCAGATCCAGCCAAAAGCAGCGCCATCGCCCATCATCATCATGTGATGCGAATCGATCGGTTCATTCTTAGCTTGTAAACAGAGACCACAGGAAATGTGTAAAAATGTCTTCTGTATCTACTGGGAAGAGAACCTCCGTTGAGCGATCGATCACTGTCGCCATATCGTGTGTTTATGTGGTCCATCCAAGAGGCTTATGCGTGCGTCGATTCCTTTGAAAATTTTAGTTAACAAACCAATGAGCGACCACAAGTTTCTCCAGGACTCGTAAAGTAATCAAACTTGTCTAATGCAAACTCAACACGTAGGTATACACCGCGTAGCGTCAATCCATTAAATTTTCACCTTGAATTATTACCCCCGGCCCGAACGGTTCCAAATCACGTCCCTTCATCCATCTCGTTAATTCACGCTTACTAGTACTTTTCCATCAATTCTGATATTCATTATATTATGCTGCCGTGCCATTTTCCAATAACTATTAATTTAATTAATTACTGCAAGGACTGTTTTTTTGTCTCTAGCATGACCACTTTAGAAAATGTGGAGGAAAGTAGGAGAAATGGCCGATAGGTTTGGAATCATGTCTACGTCCATCCATCTTGTTGATTTGCGCTTGATCTCCTCCGTCATTTCTAACCCATTGTGCTGTCGTGCAGATATAAGTGTCCAAATCTAGAAATTAGCCATGTTTACCTATTTTTCAATCATTTCGAAAACAACCTTCGGTGCTAGTAATATCCCAAGACTTCTCTTATTGTCCATAAAACGGTGGCACACAAACCAAATTTATTATTGGACTAATACCATATTCAGATTTGCTAGGAATAAGTCGTTAGCTACTCTTACTCTAAAAAAAATTCTGGCTAAGGTTAAATATACATATACTCCCTCCGTCCCTTTATGTACGTCGTCCGGGAAGCGTGTCTGTGAGGGAAACACGGTTTTCTAGAGACAAACATTTAGGGACAGAGGGAAGTATGTTTCTCAGTAAATGACTTTTCAGGGTACAATCTTTTGGGTTACACTTTATAAGGCGCACACGCACATGTTGATTTACAACTTCAAAATCTTTAAGCAATAATTTAGCTAACATTTTTTAGTTATAATAATTAACAACAAATCAGCGAGCAAAAGTTTATGGACTCGTCAAATCCAACTTCACAAATGCAAATTCTACACGAAGGTAGTTAGTGTCAATTCATTAATTGCTCACCTTGAATTGTTCCAACAAATCACGATCACTCCATCCATCTGGTTTACTTCACCCTCAGCTCTTATCCATCATTTGTGATACTCCTATCCATTATGCCGCCGTGCCATTTCCAATAATTACCGCAAGGTTAGTTTCAAATCACGTCTTTCTCATCCATCCTGTTGATTTAATTTGCGCTTGAATTTCTTCTGTCATTTCTAGCCCATTGTGCTGTCGTACAGATATAAGTGCCCAAATCTAGAAATTAACTACTTTTACATTTTAATTAACTACCTTTACCTATTTCTTTTTGTTTTTAGATGGTTTCAAAACAATCTTCGACACATGCGGGTAATATCCTAATACTTCCCTTAACCCATCCTTAAAAAGGGTAGAAGATATTCTTATTAACTACTCTCTGTGTCCTAGAATACAATGTGTTATTACTTCGAAAATGTATACTAAAATATACATGCTCAGATTTGGCGAAGTTTGTTAAATATGAAACCATAATTTGAGAAGAAGAAACTTGTTCAATCTGCTTTATTTGAGTCGACATCAATACCAAATTTGTCCCATTATCAAAAAAAACTATGGTATAATGGTCACAACAAAACAACATCAATCAGCGATAAGAGCAACTCCAACAGTTTGTCATTTGTGTTTGACATTCTTAAATTTTGCCAAAAAGCTCTAAAAACTCTCTCCAACAGTTTGGCATTTGGGTTGGCAATTTAGTGAGTGTTGGCAAATCGGGCGTTCTTGGCGCATTTATTTATGCGCCGCTCGACGTTGGTATTCACGGCACACCCGTGCGTATTAGAAGAGATGGAAGGACATATAAACATAATTTTGTTTCTCTTCTAGGGTTCCCGATGTAAATTGGATCTGAGTTTGGCAAGTGAATTATGCCAAACTGTTGGAGATGAACTCTTTTTTGACTTGGCATTTGCATTTGACATTTGGCAAATAGGAAAATTGCCAAACTATTTTTTGCCAAAGGTCTTGGAGATGCTAAACCATCAACCGAATAGCCTCTTGTCACAAACCGGTCGATTTGGGCGGAAGTGACACGTCGGACGACGATCCCTGACGATGGGCGGCGATAATCAAGATTGTCGGAGGGGTCAGCGCAGCGGCAATCGGGGTTGCCGGGCGCCGGGGCGGCTATCGTGGTTGCCGCTGGCGGCAATCGTGGTTCCTAACGCAGGGGCGGCAATCGTGATTGCCGGACTGTTGGAGTAGAGGACGAAGAGGAGGACGACGGTAGGGCGCCGGTGGCGGCGGCCGCCTCTGGGCGCCGCGGCAGGGCGGCGGCGTGAGTGCGGCGGCGCGCAATGCGCAAGGGAGGGAGAGAGAGGCCTAGGGCTAGAGAGCTGAAGCTGTTAGCTGTTACCCCTTTAATTTTGTTCTTGATCCAACTGATTACATCTCCCTTTATTTATAGTTCTGGAAAGACTTGCATGAGAAGTAGATCTCTCTTTATTTCCTAATTTATTTCTATCTTATTTTCCTAAATAATATTACTTAATGAGGAAGCAAAGTACGCGATGACGGCGGGCGGCGGCGGCCAGGGCCGTGCGCGCGCAGCGACTACCTCTTTCGGGCCCCCCTTCCACGGCACATGACACACCTCTTGTCATGTATTTATGTTTCGACGTCAATACCAAATTTACACGGAACTGCGCTGAACTAAAACTAGCTGCACCTGTGATTTGATTATCTCCAAATAAAATCTTATCTGCTGACTCTGTTTTTCCCGTAACTAGCGGGACTAGCGTTGAATTTCATACGCCTACTATCCAATCCCCTATTTGGTTAGTAGTATTTCATTCTAGACTAGACCCCCAGATTCTCCCATCCCAATGAACACGGCTGGCTTCTGCTGATGCCGTCGCCGCAACCATACTGGTCCGCCGTCCGCCGTCTGCTGCTCTCACATTTTCCTCGTTCTCCCAATCCCGTGCGTTGTTTGACCTTCCGAAATCAACCAAGCCAGCCGCCCAGACGTCGCAAGTGGGAATTCCAGCAGAGAGAGAGAGAGTGTGTGTGCGGGCCCTACGGGCTGGTACGTACGGAAGTACCGTCGGGTGTCCGGCTGCACTGCATATGCTCTTTTAAAATCACCCTGCTGCAGCTAGGATACCGTGTGGAAAGGCCAAAGCGTCGCTGGGTCAGCAGCTTGCTGTCCTTCCGTTCCGTTCCGTCCGACGGTTGCCTGTCCTCTGTCCTCTCCTCTTGTCGTTCGTTCGTTCGTTCGTTCGTGTCTCTTCTCTCGGCTCCCTCCTGCTATATATCAGGGCTCTTTGGCTTGGCTCAAGGCTCAGCTTCCTTCTCATTCCTGGCCTGCGCCTAATCGCTCTTCCGTTGGATCATCTACGACCACCACCGGCAGACCGGTTGCCTCCTTCGGCAGCTACGTATCATCAGCCACCGGCCATAGCTGGTGCCATCCAGGTCGTTCAATTCCTGGATCGAAAGGGCAGTTCAACTTCAGACACAGAGAGAGGTAAGGTCTATTTGGAGACTAGATAAGTTTTATGCTACTGTTAGGTTTTGGATTGTTGGATATCTGATGGAAGAGGGTTTCAGCTTTAGCTGCATGCATGTTACATGCAACTATGGGTGTTCTTGTGTTTGAACTTGTTCCTTTTTTTTTTCCTTTTCGGCCTTTTCTTCTTGACCTCCTCGATCTTTGATTCTTTGGCTGTTCTTGGCTTCTTGCATGCGGCACCAAGAGCGAGAGGGGTGCGTGCATGGGTTCCTTCCTTCGCTATGGTTTCTCTTGTTGCAGATTTGTCATCGCGGTTACACCTTGGGGAATATAGCAGCAGCTTATAAATCACAATTATTTTTTTCGATTTATTTTTCTGTATCTCTGTCTTGTTTTGTTGACGGCTACCATGTGCATGCATTCAGCTCTGAATATATCCTTGGTGGGATTGTTATTACTAAACTGCCGCTGGTTTGTTTCTTTTAATTTTCCTATGGGATGTTGTGTCCTTGTTTAATTAGTGAGTGATTAGGTAGTTGCTCTCTACTCTCCATTTCAACGCTCTCTCTTCAATCGGTGATGTGGTGGAGATCGAACATGCATTATTTATCAACTATCGAGTGCTTCTCCGTTTTTCTTGTTCTTGGACATCCTCGCCTCTCTCTCTCAAGAATATTTTGTTTTTGCGAGCTTGATATTTTCTTTGGAGCGCTATGAAGTTGATATTGAAAGCTTTCGTTTTATTTCAAGTTTCTAGACCCTAGAGCAAGAAATATATATATACAGTACAAAAAAAAAGCATCCTTTTCTGGAGAGGACCTTTTCGACAGTGCTCTCATTTGTCATTTGTTCCACTTGTGCCCCGGCAGCTTCTCTCACCAAACCATCGATCCTTTCATGGCCATAGCATTCCTGACTGTAACATCCACAATCAATAGCAGTGCCCACCCTAGCGTTGTTTCTTGTTAGCAAGGGTGTCACACATGTCCCAATCTTATTTAGTTGCATACATCTTATAGGCGAACGTACATATCCATGGCGGTGTCAATTACGTCTCTTGTCTCTTCTCCTCTGATGATCTCTGCAATCGTCATTATTGATGGCATCGTCTTCTTCCTCCTTTTTTCATTGGTTACTATATATTATCAGGAGTGGAGAGAATTAGCAGCTTCAAGACATGAGGGAAATGGGAGAGAAGAGGAGACATGGGCATGGCCATGGCCATGGCCATCTTGTTGGGTTTGGTGTTGGAGGGGTTGGACATGCAGAGCATGAGGAGAAGCGCATGGAGCCGAAGAAGCTGGACATGAGCGGAATGTCCATGGACACCCTGCCACATCTCACCACGCCCCTCGGCAACATCACTACCTTGGATCTCTCCAACAACAACCTAGAGGTATATATTTTTTAGTCTGTGGTAGTAGGTTTCTACTTTTGATCAGCAATTCTTTTGCTTCTTGTGTTGCTACCTTTTGCATGTGTTCCTTGTCGTTCTGCTTTTGTTGGTTTCCTCGTCTAGCTAGGTAGCTAGATTGATCACCCTCGTCTCCCATTTGTTCTATTCGAATAGATAACACGCAGAACACTTATCTTGAGGTGGTCTTGCATATTATAGATCACAGTGTGATAAGTTAACTGCAAACCTATAGCTAGGATGAGATAAGCATGAATTGTTTTGTTTTAAATATATGAAGGTTGATCTTTCAAAAAAATATATATATATATGAAGGATTGCTCATCAGCTATCTAGTGTCATCTTCTCAATATATATCCTGTTATTGCTTTGCCGCTTGGCCTGGTCTCTTGTATGTCATACATGGGGATGGGGACCAAAAATATCAGATATATGCATGCCTTGTGAGTTGTGACTCAATCTCTGGGTGCTACGAATATTCTAGCAATAAAAAACCTATCATAGGGAGAGCGAGAGAGAGGGTATTAGAGCCTAACTAATTAAAAGTTACAGGACTGAAGAACCAGAACATAGCTTATTCAGTTTATTTTTGGTTGGATCTGGTGTGAATTAATCTCTGAATTAAAAGGGCGAGATGAGTACGTCCTATAGGTCTGTGAAAGTGGACTATGGGCCGGGGCCCTGAAAACGGCAACGAAAAAACTACGAAAAAACTAATTGTACGTCGATCTGTACCTCCAACCATGCCATATGGCGGATCGTGCCACTGCGTATAAACAAGTCAAAACCTTGACTGCAAGCCAAAGTCTTACCAGTCACCAGTTGTACGATAGAGATTGTCTAATCCATGTCCATGCCCTTAAAACAGAGAAAAAAAAAATAGTGTCCATGCCCTTAATGTATTCTACATAGTGTCTAGACGCCTGATAGTGTTTGAACAGAGAAAAAAAATGATCGATATATGCCTGCTCTACTGTTCATGATTTGGTGGGTGGAAGAATACAGTAAAAACATCTAATAGCTAACGTTTTCTCGTTGAAAATTGAATCCGCAGAGCATTCCAGAGTCCATAATCGCGAGGCTCCTGAACGTGGTGGTGCTGGACGTGCGGTCCAACCAGCTCAAGTCGCTGCCCAACTCCATCGGCTGCCTCTCCAAGCTCAAGGTCCTCAACGTCTCCGGCAACCTGCTCCAAGAACTGCCGGCCACCATCGAGGAATGCCGGTAAGTAACCATCGTCCATGGCGGCCACACATGCATGCATATGAGCGGCACACTGATTTACTCACTGGCTGCATGTACCAGTGTGCTGGAGGAGCTGAACGCCAACTTCAACCAGCTGACGAGGCTGCCGGACACGCTGGGCTTCGAGCTCCACGGCCTCCGGCGGCTGTCCGTCAACTCCAACAAACTGGCGTACCTGCCGTCGTCCACCTCCCACATGACGGCGCTGCGGTCACTGGACGCGCGCCTCAACTGCCTGCGCGCGCTGCCGGACGGGCTGGAGAACCTCGGCGGCCTGGAGACGCTCAACGTGAGCCAGAACTTCCAGTACCTGCGGGAGCTGCCCTACGGCATCGGCCTCCTCGTCTCGCTTCGGGAGCTGGACGTCAGCTACAACTCCCTCGCCGCGCTGCCGGACTCCATGGGCTGCCTCACCAAGCTCGTCAGGTTCAGCGCCGTGGGGAACCCGCTGGTGTCCCCGCCCATGGACGTCGTCGAGCAGAGCCTCGATGCCATGCGCGCCTACCTCAGCGCGCGGATGAACGGCACCGCCAAGGCCAAGAAGAAGAGCTGGGTCCCCAAGCTCGTCAAGTACAGCACCTTCTCGGCGGGGATGATGACCCCGGCCGCACCAAGGTGCACGGGAGCAGCACCGACGGTCTCCACATGTCGGATTACCGGTCGCTCCACGGCGGCGGCATCGCGTCGCCGGGCTTCTTCAGCATGCTGTCGCCCCGGCGTCTCTTCTCGCCGAGGAGAAATTCAGCCAAGTACTAGTAGCTTAATTAGTAGTGATCAGTGGTCACTGTCCGGCGAGCTATACATTATGCATGTGTGCTCCCTCTTTGATGCTGCTAGTTTGTTTGCTGCATGATTCGAGTGTTCATCAGATGCCATGCTCGTTGTGTAGGCTGTAGCACAAGCTAAAGCTATTGATCATCTTGTTGTGTATATGCTTTGAAGAGAGGTATATCTGAAGTGTGTATAGTAGTATGTATTAGTGCAATAGGCCATTGCATTGATGTACATAAGAACTAAGGGTGTCTTTTTTTTCATTGTTTACATGTGCACTGATGCTTAGTCCGGAGTAGTCTTTTTTAAGAAATTGTGTCATGAGCAGTATATGTTCAGTGCCCCTAAGACTTGCCCAAGAACAGACAGTTTTGTACACGATGCAGTATGGTTTACCAACCTACTGATTTGTATTCTGAGTTCAAGGGAGAACCCCGGCCCATTAGCATTGCTATCAGGACTGAGACCAGGTTCAGAACGTTTACATCACCAAACATCTGTCATCCAAAATAGAGAGCCCTTCAGTTCAGATATAAGCACACATGAACTACAACTAAAACCAGATGCCACCAAAACATTGCCCAATGATGAACAGTATCATCACAGTTAGCCAAAAGGGATCTCCAAGCATGTCCTCCATCATGTACTAGTCACCGAGATCATTTCTGGGCTTGTGGCCACCTTCTCCCACTTCTGTCCAACACCACCGTACCTTGTATTGCTCCAGGTGACAGGTTAAGTTCCCAGTTTTTTACCTTAATTGAGATGTATCGCCAAAAATTGGACACATACCTTGCCACCTGCCATTCTGAAAACACAGAGTTTGTAAACTCCACAAGCTCCCACATTGCAGCAGAACTGCACATATTCAACACAACATGTTTCATCTCACTCACCCAAAATTCAGCAACAACTTCAAAATTATTGAGTTTGTTGAGATTAACTACATGGACTAGCTCTAACCACATTGTTTTGCCACCACACAATCAAAGAAGAGGTGATGTACTGACTCAAAATCTGATCAGAAAAGGCATGCTGTATCAACAAGAGTTTGCCGTTACTATGCTATCTGTTGTCAAGGTCTTGCTCTTTGATAGGGACCATACAAATTACGTACCCTGGAGGGTGTACGCAACACATGCTGGCGTATGCACCAGTTTTACACACCTAAAATTGACCAAATGATAAAGGGATTCAGAGTGTTGTCCTGTGGTAGGAGGTGATGGTAGATGCCACCTGCACCACCCCTCCCACTTCCTTGCTGTCTCACTAATCACTATCTACACATCTCCTAAACGATGCATCTGAGATGTTCTCCATCCCAGAGATCAGCAACAGTAGCAGTTTGTTCATTCACCAGAACGTAGAGGCCTACTGATTTGTATATGCATGAACATGCAATGCCTTCATTAGCTGAAATAGAACCTCTAGGGCATGTTAATTGGGAAATGAGCTGAGATAATCAATCTAAGATAGAGATGATAGGGTGTGTTTGGTTTCCTCAAGCTTGCGAGCTTGTAGCCTGGCTATCTCCACCAAGCCAGGCTAGCTTTATCTAGGCTAAACTAAGCCAAGATGGACTTGTTTGGTTGTCTGTGTTTTCTAAGCCTGGCTAGCCTCGCATAGTGTTTGGTCGCCTGGGTTGTTTTCATACTGTCACCTCTTCTCCAAATTGGTGAGTTTACCTCCTTTGAGTAATTTCCTCGAACATGTGGTGAGCACAAAGAACATGGCAACATGAGCGTGAGCACGGCAAAGAAGACGACATCGCAGGATGACAAGCATGTGGCCACCGCCACCGCCGCGCCTTGGAGGACCAGGGCCGATGTAGTTGAAGGACGCAGCCGAGACGAGATGAGACGGGGCGGGGGCGGCCGATTCCTTGGCGCCGCCCGTCATCGGCGAGGCGCGTCGCTGCCCCTAGGTCCACCGCGAGCCCTCGCCAAAGAGCTCGCCATCGCCATTGCGTGCAAGGGCGATGCGCGCCCCCGCTTTGCTACCACCGGGCGGCGCGCATGCGATCTCGCGCGGAGGTTGCGTCGCGAGGTGGACAGACTTCGCCACGACACGCTCGCGGCCGGCGGAGGTCGCGCGCGGAGCGCGGCCGTGAGTGCTGCGGACTCCTCCCGCTCGCTCGCCGACCGGAGATTCAAGGTCCGCCGTCGTGAGATCGAGGTCCCCTCCGCCGCCTCGGAGCCGCTCGAGCATGGGGCCGTGGGGCGGCGCGGGGGGGCAGTGGGAGTTCACGGCGAGGGCGGTGAGCCTCGAACACGGGGCAGGTGGGGCGGCGCGGTTGGGGCAGCAGAGTTCATGGCAAGTCGCGCGTTGCGGCTCACGGGAGGTGACGAAGGGGAGCAGCGCTGAACTTAAAGCAATAGTAGCCAGGCTTAGCTAGAACGGCCGACCACCATCTCCACGAAGCCAGCTTAGGCTGTACGGTTGCATTGCTATAGCCCAGCTAGTTGGCCCGTGATTTGCAACCAAACACCCAATTCTTGTCCTAACTAAGCCTGGCCAGGGATTTTTGGTGCAACCAAACACACCCATAATCTCTCTCCAATCCAAAATACTTCATCACTTTATCCTCCTTAATGAACTGTTGGGACAGGTACACAGTAGGGCAAATAACGACACAAATATCTCCATTACATCACTGAAATATCTAATTATCGATGGCTTTAATGCTAGCAGAAACATGTCATGCACAGACATTGGCAGTTCTGAAAGTTTTGATGATCCTCTGTAATGACAGTAGCAGACAGAGGTATGAACAATACATGTTCTTTGCTCATTTGCAAAGCTTGAGCTTCTTGAAGAATGACGAAACTTGCGACTTTTGGCAGGGTGCTGTGGCTATGCATGTTGGGATGTTCTCAGGCTGCTCTATCCACAGCTTGTGCCGGACACCAGCTGCTTGCAGCTTCTCAGCCAGGTTCTTCAGCTGTGTCTCTCCTTTCACCTCCAGTGTTACCTGCATGCAGATAAAAGATGACCAAATTATTTGTTTTGAAACGCAAAGTGCTTCAAATGGAAACAACAATCAATCAAACAGGGCATAGACAATGGACGCCCTTACAACCACGGTTGTTACCAATGCTAGTTAAGTCAAAATTCTTAGTAGGATATTTCAATGTGCAGAGTCTCTGCCTGAAGATTTTGTGTGTCAAACAAATGTTACTCAAGCATGAAGAAGAATCATCCAGTCCTGCAAGAAACTGCTAGGTGTACAAGACCTTGCAAGTTGAGTTGTAATACATTCTTGTCCTTGATAACATTACTGAACGTTAGCAATTCACAGGAACGACCTCCTAAGGCAGTAGTGGATCATGAAACTACTGAAATAGTACTAGGTAATGACGCTCACGCATAGCATCAGTGCATAGCCATGGCAGATGGTTCTGTAAGCAATGATTCAGATTCCGTGTGCTAATCAATACTGACAGGGCAATGTGAAAGGCAGACACTTGACACAAGCAAGATACTACAGATCGTGTGAGGCAAAACGTCGAACATGCCTTGTGCATTCGGTCGAGGTTGTCGGGCGCACAGTAAGCAACGGTGTCCGGGTGGTCCCGGTGTGCCCACACGGCGGCCACGGCAGCGTGGCAGCCCTGCGCCACGACGCTCCCCAGCGGCCACGCGTCCGCTAGGTCGCGTCGCAGCACCACGTACTGGACCAGGACGTCCACCGCCTCCTTTGCGCCCTCCTCGCCAGTGGCAGCGTCCGTGGCGGCGGCAGCGTCCGGAATGGAGGCAGACGCAGACGCGTCGTTCATGCTGGCTCGCGGCGGGATCCGGCGGAGGGAGGCCCTAGTGATCGCCGGAAGAGGAGGAAGGCGGCGTTCGAGAGTGTGGCGGCTACCGGTACCGGGAATGGCAAGCGAAGGGGAGGAGTTTCAGCATAGCTGTGAGCCTGTGAAGTTGGGTTTCGTAAGCCGTTCCTTTGCGGAAGCTGCTCGGCCCGTCTTTCGCGGTCGTGCCGCGTAGCCTGGCGTGCGCCCAAGCCCGGAACGCCGGGGTTTCGCCCAACGGCCCAATACGAGTTTAGTCCAGTAAGTGTTCCCAGTGCAGATTGACTCTTGTTCAACTTTCAAAGGTGGTCTGCATATTCAGTCTAGTGTTCTCAGGAAACTGAGTATATTCAACAAAAATTATTCAACAAAGTATATATCGATACCGATCTGGATTTCATCTCCACGTCTGCCAGCGCTGCCAGACCAGAAGTCGCTGACACGGGCGACACGGCTAATCCATTAGGAGCTCAGCTACTCCAAAAATCAACCCCAGCGACGTATAAATATAAATGCTTCAAAACTTAGGCCTGGGAAAGAATGCACAAAATAATAAACAGTACAAACTGTTTGTGGACAAAGTAGATCGTAAAATATTAGACCACTAAACGTCCACACTCAACTGAATAAACCAGTGCAACACTTCAAGTAAGATTTCACAAACGTATTTATAATATAACAGATAGTTTGAAATATGAATGATTCACAAAGAGATAGGATGATGTAAAACTACCTTTTTTTCGAATTCTAGGGTCAGGCCTCCTCTGTTAACATTACCAAATGACCATGTCAGTTTATTAACATTACCAAAAGACCATGTCAGTTTACAGCATGCCAGATGATGAGCCCCATCAGAGCACTTACATCCAGCCTAGTTAATAAGAGTTTTTAATGCAAAGGAGTCTAAGATCACCTAAAAGCAGACAATAAAGAACAAAGTATTGAACAATTTTAACAGCCAAAAAATGACCCTGAACCACCGTTTTCAAGCAGACATCACCAACTGGAACTTCTTCACATCACGTCTAGATATTGCCTTTTTTTTCTAGAACACGACTTCATTAAGAAAAGAGTTCAAGTATAATAAACAAAACAAACAAACAGCCAAACGAAGGACACACCTGGCAAGGCTCCAGGGAGCCAAAACAGGTAGATGCAGCTGCCAACACAAAATAAAAACTAGAGAAATGACCGAGAAGGTCAAGACAAACAGAGACTACGAGAAACGAAGCAACCCGCCATAAGCCAAAGGGACTGCCGAAAGGGAGCCCAAGAGATCAGTCCCGGGGGAGGACGCGCCCCACATCTCCCCGCATGCCAACGCCCCTCGGGGAACAACTCCTTCATGGCTGAATGAATGATCCGGGCGCTTGGTGCGGGTAAGTGGCTCCCGAACTCCTTGCTAAAAGAGTTGTCGAGCAGCTCGCGGCGGGGGATCCGCCGCCGGCCTCCACTTCCCTCGAGGAGCAACTTCTTAGCATGAAGCTACGGCTTTGGATCACGACAGTGGGACAACGCAAGCAATACAAACGCCTTCGTCGTGGCACCAAAGAAGAACTGGGCCTGCGGGAGACGCGGAGTATTGGCGTGGACTGCAATAGCGGTTCCTGGAGATGCAACCGTAGAGAGTCAGTAGACTGTCCCAATCACTCTAAGCTTGAACGCTTCAAACCTGGCAGTCAAAGAACATTGTAAAACTATTAAAATATTGTTTAGTGTCATCAACCACCTATCACAATTTGTGTAAGAGATTAAACATGCCAGACAAAACTAACTCTAGCATATTTACCACATTTTCATCGAAGAACTCAATTTTTCGGCCAATGAATCTTCGAGGATGTCAGTGTTTCTGATACTAATTCAAATACCATTTTGAATTGGTTATTTTTGTTTCTTAAACTCTAGCTTCGGTAGGCATACCCGTATCCTTTTCCATTTTCTCCTCTTTTGGTTTTCATTTGCCTACACCGATCATATAGAGTTACGATCATATAAAGTCATAAAGTGGCCCCACTTTCCTATTTATATCATCAAAGATAAATGGTAACGAATTATGTCTTCAACATCTACAGGTTCATTGCATTATAGGAAATCTAACAACTATTCTAAACATTTTGAAGCGGTTTTCTTACAATGCGGAGGATCGGGAGGATCTGTGTTGGAGTAGCTCTAAGTCGAGCCACCCCCCGATAACCGAATCCAAAGACAGAATTGAAAGGCGTACGCTAAACCAAAAGAATTAAAAAAAGATCCTCCCATTAAAATTACTTTCGTCCTTACATTGCCCGTCTAGGCTCCATTTATAGTCGTTCGTAGGCTTTTACTTGACTAAAATGCCCTCATACCAGCCCTGATTCTTGAAATATCCTCCCACCGGTCGTGGGCCTTCTGATCATTTGCTCCTCTTTCTCCAACCACTCCATCGGGGAACACTATGCTCGCCCCCCAGACGCGAGGGAAGACGACCTGGATTCGGAACCTGCACCTTTCGAGCGCGTAATCAGGATACAAAGATGAACCAAGCTCGCCCAAAATGAGCTATTCAGCGCTGGTTAACAGGACGCTACCAGACTTCGCCATCTACCGACGGAACGATCCTCATGATCTTCCCTGCTGCTAACTGAAAGCCGTCACTTTTGGTGGCTTTGGGACCGAAAGTGACCCCTTCGGCTCAGCGATCCTTCTTCGAAGGCCTATGACGGATCACTCCGTAGCTGTCCTCTTAGTGCTCTAATCGAACTGCCGGTTTTGTCTGGCTCCCTAAACCTTCGGTCCCGCCTTCCTTCAAGCGCCGATCGACTTCTTTTGGGACATCCGAAAGTTGAGGTGATCAAAGTCTATCTTCCCCAACAATTTGCATTATGATCTCATGGTTTATGTGATGGTCATTGATCATACAAGACTTCCTTCCCTCAGCTGATCATACACCACTGCACTTGTTGTTTCTAGACAATTCTAAACTCAACTTGGTCCTATTGTAGCCAAGTTGGCACTACTGCCAGGCTGCAAGTTGCTACTACTTCTCTCCTTTACAACTTTCTAGACCCTTCCGTCAAACTATTACAAAAGAGCAAGAGCTACCCAATTATCTAACAGACCAGTCACGGAAGGAAGAGCACATAATGCAATTGATGAATACATACAAAAAACATCTCCACAAAACAAAAGCATAAATAAGCATACTCCCTCTGTATCACTATTAGAAGTAACAAGGTCGTTGTTTCCAGCTCTACTTGCAAGGAGAGGGGCCCTGCTCTCCGTTTTTCGTGGGTAGTAGATAGTAGTTGCCCGTATGGCTTCCACCCACTGTGGTAAGTACTACCTTGAGGTCGTCTCCGGCGTCGTTGCTGCGGTTTTCCTCGGCATACTCGTCCTCGTCCGTCTCCCCCTCGCTTCTGAGGTTAGTATAAATCAAAAAAATTCGCTCCCTCATGCAGCTCCATCTCCACCCGCTCCCATCCATGGCTTCTTGAGCTTCGTCGTCGTCGTCCCCAATTCGTCCGGGATTTATGCTGATTTGAGGGTTGCGCTACGGATCTACTTCCCCTTTGGGTGGATTTGGTCCGTGGTGCTACTGCCATGCTCCTCCCCGCCCGAGTCATGTCGACTGCGCTCTCCACCTCCACCCGACCGCACACTTCCTTCTCTCCGCAGCAGCCTCCTTTGCTGGTGTGTTCTTTGGCAACAAGGTGGCCAGGTGTTCGTTCTTCAACCTCTAGCGACAACAACTTCAATTGTATCATTTGTTCACCGGTGTGCTCGTTACTTGATGGCTCGACCAGCCCGCCTTGAACCGTCTGTAGGGTCGAGATGGGACTAGAGGGGGTGAATAGTACTTTCTAAAACTAATTGCGACGGCTAAACAAATATATTGCGGAATTGAAACTATTCGTTTAGCCAAGATTTCACCCTCTAGCTACGACTCTAAATCATCTCACAAAAGATCCTACACAAAGTAAATGAGGTGATAAGGCTAGCTTGAGCTCCTAACCATTTCTATTGCAAGGTCACACAAACCTATACACTAGTACTTCAAACAAAGGTGAGCTCCTACACAATTCTAAAGAGCAAAAGCACAAAGCCAACCTAAGCACACTAGATGCACAATGGACAAGGCGACACACGTCTAATCCAAAGGCTCAAATTACTTAGCTACACAAACTAAGGAAAGCAACTAAACAAGCAACACAAGCTAGTAATTGCAAGAGCTACTCCACAAGCACAAGGTATATATGAATATAAATACAAAGCTTGTGATTTGGAGAATGCAAACCACCGAGAAGAGTAGACAAGTTGACACCGGTGATTTTTTACCGAGGTATCGGGTAGCTTGCCAACTTCCCCCTATTCCTCGTTGTGTCGACCAACACCTTGGGTGGTTTCTTCGATGTTTCATCTAGATGGTTCTTCGGTGTGATCCTCAAATCACTTGCCCCTCAAGGCACACCCCGCAAGGCACCGCAAGACACCACTCTCAAGTGAGCCCCTGTAAGGTCCTAGATGGCTAGAGGGGGGGTGAATAGCCTAATAAAAATTCTTCAAAGACACTGGAGCAAAGATATTAGTAAAACAAATGGCGAAAAACGGTTTGCTCTAGCTCTAAATGTTAGGCAAGCCACCTATTGCAATTCTAGTGATTATTATCTCTAAGGCACACAATTGCTATGTCACTACACTATCTAGTGAGCAATACTAGATAAGGCCTTATGCTAGCAAGAACACCTATGCTAGCAAGAACACCTACAAAAGCAAAAGCTAGCTCTCTACTCAAAGTAAACTAGGGAAGTAAATACAAGAGAGGAAAGCTTGTTATACCGACGTGTAGAGGCAATGACCCAATCACCGATGAGGAATAAGAATAACAATAATATGTAATATCAATCAATCCAATTTCACCGGGAGACAAGAGATGACACAATTGATTTATCCCCGAGGTTCACTTGCTTGCCGGCAAGCTAGTCCCCGTTGTGTCGACCAACACTTGGATGGTTCTTGGACTAGGCGGTGCACTCGCTAGTTGGCCCCTCGGGCTCTCCAAGACACCACTCACAAGAGAGGTAACTCAATGACACGAGCAATCCACTAAAGTAGCAATTCGTTGCTCCACCGGGGAAGCTCAAGAACCCCTCACAATATCACCTTGATTGGGGACGGATACAATCACCAAATCCCCTCACCAATCATTCCAACTCCAACCGTCTAGGTGACGGCAATCACTAAGAGTAAAGAGATGACCACAATTGCAATAACCACCTAGTGCCACGAAATGAATCACAAATGCAATGCACACTAGGGTTACCCTCAAATCCTCTCAAGAACTCAAATCCACCAATGAAGTGGAGAGGAGAGGGAAGCAATCTTCTTGGAGCCCTCAAATCGATCTCTAGAGCACAATCCCTCACTTGATTGGAGCACAAATCAATGGAGTGAAGGATGGAGGATTGGAGCTCTTACTTAGGGTTTGCTTGAGCAAGAGAAGAGGAGCTCTCTGAGATTTTCGAGTTGGCCAGAGAAAATGGAAGGGAGGGGAGCAGCACGCACTTAAACTCCCTGGCCACCAGCAGGTCTCCAACGGACACAAGCAACGGTCGGCACACTCTCACCAACGGGCAGAAGCTGAGGGCGGCGGCGGCTTTTCTTTTTCGAGCTCTCGGCTGTTCTCTGGAAGGCAGGGACGGCGCTCCTCTGTCTCTGGATGGATGAAACAATACGCCACTTCCAAACCCTTGCTAGCTTGTCAAGCAGGTAGGAGCGTGCGGCGCTCGGCCACGGGCACCTGGCCCAGCGAGTGGCAGCGGCAGCAGCATTAGCAAGCAGCGCAGCAGCAGGCCAAGCCTGCTCGGCCAGCGAGGCAGCAGCGCAGCAGGCCGGCCCAGCTCTTGGTCGATGGGCAGCAACAAGCCGGCCTAGCAGCTCCTCTTCCTCTTCTTATTTTATTTAATTATTACTTGCATCCCAAAACCGACGGCAGCAGCAACTCCCAGGAGCAAGCAAGCTAGCTATCTGTACGTGAGCAAGTGTTGCATATATGTGTATATACATACACATAAAGTGAATGCACGACATATATATACATGTATATATATATTGCTCTTCCTTTTCTTCTTTTCTTTTCTTTTCCAAAATTCTCAATAAATCTTGATCCAAATACACCACACAAGCATGTATATATAGAATTTAAATACATGTGCAATGAGCAAGTCATATGTTAGTGCACATACAAATGCAACAATTTGTCTATGAGCTTGCTCCCCCTACTTGTGTGCTTCAAAAAAAAATTTATCCCTTTCAAATCCTTTATGCACTAATCTCTCCCCCTTTGTCAACAATTTTCACAAAAGGTATGACCAAGTTGTGTGATGGAGGAAAGAATTAGTCTTCAAATTTGGTCAAATTTAGATAGCTTGCCCAACATATATTTCGGTTTGAGCCAAAGACAAGCTTCTTCACACCTTATGAAAGGGTTATCTTGCCTATGTTGAAATATATATGTGATAAAATATCCAAATTCAACACTTGAGTTTGCAAGCCCATAAACATGTCATATGCCATCACTAGATCAATCAAGACAAAGAAACTATAGTGATGCCATACATACATTGAAATTCATTGATTTTCCGTGAATGCTTCCTAAGGAACCATGTTGTATGTCTAGATGTTCTAACAAGTCCTTAGATATCATGAATGACATGTCAACCAATTTTACCTTTGCTTTGCTTGAAGGAGAGGCATGTCATAGATGTGGGGTGCATTCAACTCATGTTGGAGAAATCAAGAATATTCAATTCATTTCTTAGCTTGCAAAACCTTTTCTCATCTAGTGGCTTGGTAAAGATATCGACAAGTTGATCTTCGGTGCCAATTGGATGAATAGCAATGTCACCCTTTTGTTGATGGTCCCTTATGAAGTGATGTCTTATATCAATGTGCTTGGTTCTTGTATGTTGGACCGGGTTTTGTGTCATCTTGCAAGCATTTTCATTGTCACAATACAAAGGCACATGATGGAAATCAAAACCATAATCCTTCAAAGTTGATCTCATCCAAAGCAATTGTGCACAACAACTACCGGCACTAATGTATTCGGCTTCGACGGTTGAAAGTGTCACACCGGTTTGCTTCTTTGATGACCATGATACTAGAGATCTTCCAAGGAATTGACAAGTGCCACTTGTGCTTCTTCTATCAACCTTGCATCCCCCATAGTCAGAGTCCGAATATCCAATAAGCTCAAAGTTTGACCCCTTGGGATACCATAGCCCAACATTTTGTGTATGCTTCAAATACCTCAATATTCTCTTGGATGCCCTGAGATGACTCTCTCTAGGTGAGGATTGAAACCTTGCACACTTGCCAACACTAAACATCACATCGGGCCTAGATGCGGTCACATAGAGTAAGCTTCCAATCAATGACCGATAGTACTTTTGGTCAACCATATTGCCATATGCATCATTGTCCAATGATCCACTAGTACCCATTGGTGTATTGATGCCCTTTGCATCTTGCAACCCAAACTTTTTGATCATGTCCCTTATGTACTTGCCTTGGATAATGAATGTGCCATTCTTCATTTGCTTGATTTGTAAACCAAGGAAGTATGTAAGTTCACCAAGCATAAACATTTCAAACTCTTTTGCCATCATCTTGCCAAACTCTTCACAATAGTCTTGATTTGTGATCATGGAGGATGGATCGAGGTGATCCAAAAGATGATCAAGCATGCAACTTGGTGGAGTTTCGGAGATCAATTAGCCCCAAGGCAAAAGGTATAACCATAGGGCATTTGATTTCACACTCAAGACACCATAGAGGGTGTGAGTGATTATAGGATCGATAAGCCGTACTATTAAGAGGGGAAACTTATCGTACATATCGGTCCTCATGTGCCTCTAGGTTCAAAATTCATTTGCATGCATTCTAACCTAGAGAGCTAACTTCGCACTTGGTAAAATGTTTCGAAAATGCTAACACAATGGTCGGGGTGTTTTTTGATGTGTTGGTAACATAAGACAAGTGACGAAAGTTGCAACAAAATCGATCCGACGCAAAATTGGAAACCTCAGCGCAAAGTGACCTGCGCCTGACGCGGTCGGCGTGAAGCGCTGGGCGCATCCGGCCGCAGATGTTGAGGGTCGGGGACGCCGACGCGCTCCGGCGCCACACCGACGCTGGCTCGATGAGTCCCGGCGTCCGGCGCCACACCGGGCGAGGTTCTCGGCGGGTTCGATTGAACGGCGCCGACGCCGCTCGCGCGCGGCCCAAATAGCGCGCAAACGCGGTCCGTCCAGAGCATGTCACGGAGGGGTCGCCGACCGACGGCGCGCGCCGACGCGACGGGCGCGCTTTGCGCCTAGCGCCGTCCGGCGACGTTGTGCCGCTAGGCGTGCCGCCGGTTGGCACGGCGCTGGCGTGTCCGGCCACCGTTATTTTTCGACGTGTTTGAAAGTAACGGCTCTATTTCGATTGGGGGCTTATAAATATGTGTTTGGCCGGCCTTTGGGAGGTCTCTTGGCCATTCTTACACATCCTAACACCCTTTGAGCTGAGCAAACATCCTCCTCCTCACTCCCCTTGCTTGTGAGCATCATTCTAGTGAGTTGAGGTGATCCAAGTGCTCTTTACTTTGATCTTTGCATCTAGAGGCACTTGTGGATCGTTGTGAGCCGGTTGGTTTCTTGTTTCTCTTGGAGACACCGCTCCTAGCCGGCTTGGTGAATTGGTGGAGGCGTTGGCAAGAGTTGGTGATTGTTCTTGGCCACCTCCGGGCGAAATTGTGAGAGGATCACGCACTCCTCATCGGGAAGACAAAGTGGAAGGAATACATTGCTCGTGTCTTGGGTACCTCACTTGTGAGTGGTGTGTTGAGGCTAGCAAGGGCACCGCCTAGCTCAAACACCATCCTTGTGTTAGTCGGCACAACCGGAGAGTAGCTTGTCGGTGAACAAGTGAACTCCGGGTGAACAAATCGACTTGTTCATTGTCTCGGGGTTTGGATCATCACCTTCGTGTGATTGATAGCTTATCTTCTTCCCGGTGATTGGTTCACTCCTCTACACTTCGGTATATCGAGCTCGATCTCTTGTTTTTACATCCCTAGTGTATATTGTGTAGAGAGCTAGCTTTGCTTTGTGTAGTTGTTCTTGCTAGCATAAGGATCATATTAGGTTTGCTCATTAGATAGAGTAGTGACATAGACTTTGAGTGACTTAGAGATCATAATATATTTAGTCTTGTCACTAGAAGGCTTGCAAGACCACTAGTGTAACAGAACCTCCTAAATTACAGGGCCCACATGCACTTATCATCGTCATTAAGACCTCTCGATCATTATGCACGAGTTCCCAATAATCTAAAAGTGCTATTAATCTTCCGAACAGGATCTCATTAACAAGTCACTCCAAGATTACAACACTTTATTCAAATACATCGAGTACGTATAAGGATTACATAACCATAAGTTTACAAACCATTTGTTCAAATACTCAAACTTAAGTATCATTATTACAAGCCCGATATTATTGGAGTAACTTTATACATATATACACCGACAACCCCGCCTCGAGGGTTCAACTCTACTGCCCTCATCTTCCCCGGTACAATCGTCATGCAAAGAGGGACCAAAACAAGCCTTTTGCTCATGACCAGCTCACCGCAACAAGGGTCAAAGAACCCCGAGTATGCGGAGTACTCAACAAGACTTACCCGACTAAAGAAAATAGGAGAAGACTTCAGAAATGCCGGTCTTAGGAGTCAAGGTAAGGCTTTAGCAAGAATCAAGAACTCTTTTTGCGTAAAAGCTTACTAAAAGTGTATCCTTACTTTCATTATTTTTAATTCGATTAGTAACTCTTATACTCTAGGTTATTCTATTCTAGAGAGCAAACATATTCTCTTATTCCAACTCTCTCTTTTCTTAAAAACATAATCCATCATTTACTACGATGAAGGTCGTGGAATCGGGTCTCCTTCTCCGAGAAGCAACGGCGATTCATGAATCAATTATACCCAAATGGGGATCCCTAACCACACGACATATGTAGCACTTAAGCTTGCATATATCAACCTTCTTTCAGATTTGTCCAAAACGGAACGAGGCCTGCGCCACCCGAGAATACCGTACACCTCCAATCCGGGACTTTAACCCACGAGGGTAACATGTACTCCCGCCATCTCTCCACTCCCAAAGTCGCGTGGTTGCCATTCCCGATTTGGCTCCACCGAGATCCGGCTTACAAGTATGTGGCTAGTTATGGTCGATCGATGCGGGGTGATCACCGACGACGTGCCATTGACCAAAAAGGTCTCAGCGCAATATGCGTTCAACAAGTCCCGATTTCACTCGGGCCAAACAACGGGGCGGTCCTTAAACGACCAACACGGGACAAGCACGGCTAGGTATCCCGCCCATTTCAACCTACGTCCCGTCCGATCTCAAATTCATCACTACATCTCTTTCTTTTTTTTCAAAACAAAGTACCATCTTCTTACTTAAAACATTTTGATGAAAAACTTAACTAATTAAGCGAGCTAAGCTTCACTAAGCATTTTCGAAATAAACCGGTTAACAAGGATGGTATTGAAATAAACAAGGATGGTAATGCAAAGAATTAGGTTATTACTCAACTCCTAATTACTTAATGCAACATAGCATAGACATAAGTGATATAAAACTTTTAAAACATCAAGGAAAGGGTTTAATGAACCGGGCTTGCCTTCGTTGACGAATAAACTAGTTCTTGAGAAAACCCGGAGAAATCCGAACCCGCTTCCATCGAATAAAGAACCTCCTCGAGACCGGCTCGGACTTGACACCCTCGATCTCGTTTACTACACGAAACAATGTATGCCTCAACATGATGCCATATATTTAAATATGATGCTTGCAAGTGCATGAAATGATAACAACTTGAGTACAACTTTCCTTCACGATAAAGTTGCAACCCAACAAAACCAACTTGTTGAACTACTCTACAAGATATCATCACCATTGCCTAAGGAGTTCTCAAGGACCACTTAATTGTGATATGATCCAAGATTCACAAAACAACCCCCTCAAGTCACACAAAACCGAATTTATTTGACACTAAACAAATTATGAAACACATAAAATAATAGGGCATGAAATAATAAAAATTTAACTTTCTCAAAACAAGCTCAAAAATTTTGTGCAGGTAGGTCATGTCATAAAACAGTACCAAAATAAATTTCATGATTTTTGGATAAATAAAATAATTATTAAAAATCAAGGAAGATGCATTTTTTATTTAAAATTTGTATTTTTAAATCATGCAAAAACTAATCAAAATCAAAGTTTCAAATTTTTCATGGATTCATATACTCATAAGAAGCTTCTACAAAAATTTTCAGAATTTTTAAAGCTAAACTTGAATTTATACAAAATTTACAAAATCGGTACTATTCAAAACAAAAGAAATTGATAAATCAAGTTTTAAAACAAAACAGACTTTCGGGCGAAACCGCCCAACACATCCCATGGCCCGGCACTGTGCAGCCCAACCTGCCGCTACAAGAATCAGCCGGCCCAACCCCACGCCCTACGGCCGACGGCGGCGGGCGCCGGGCGGTTGATTCCGCGATTTCGCCGGCGGTGAGGTCTCCGACGACGCCGACTTGGCTCTACGTGACCTCTCAACCTCGCGGACCTCATGGCACCCAAAACCCGACACCTAAGGCACCGGGGCATGACCACCGACGGCCATGGCGGCACGGGCGGCGCGACGGACGACGGCGCGACCAACGGAGCTTTCCCGCCGACGGCGAGGACACCGGGCGACTCGGCACCATCGGCGAACCCGAGCCCTCGCTAATTGAGCCTAAACGATCCCTACACGGACGCTGCCACGCGCGGAGCGCAACGCTGAGCTCGTCGGCGACCGACGTTCGGGCGGCCAGCCGCTGCCACGACCCAACGGATGGCACGAGTGCGGGCAGGAGCTCACCCCGCTATGCGCCTGCACGCCGGTTTGACTGAGACGAGGCGAGGGGTGATCGGTGGCAAATGTGGCGGCGCTGGTGCTCTCGGCGGGCAACGACGGCGCCCTGCGGTCCTCGAGGGGCAAGACAAACGGCCGAGCGCATCATGACCACGCGATCTCAAGGCCGCTAGAGCTCTAGATGGTTTTGCACGAGGCTCACCGAGACGACCGGCGACGACGAGATGGTGCGCGGGGCGGGCGCCGGATACCGACCGTGGAGAAGACGACACGGCTCACGACGGGCGCGGACGATGAGAGGAGCTGAGATGGCTCAAGCGGCGCAAAGAAGTCGCGAAGATGATGGCGCCAATTTGAAGAATGGCATGGTGGCAGCGGTGTGACGCGCATGAGCAAGGTGACCGGGCGGCCGAGAAGGAAGAAAGGAGAAAAGCGGCGTCGGCGCCGCGTTTTATAGAGCAAGAAATGGAGGGACAGTGGAGGAAGACGTCACGCCCTCGCCAGCTGCCCCCGACGCGCGTCCTCGCCGGAACCAGCGAGAACGGCCCGCGGCGACGGTCCGCCGGCAGCCCTAAGATGGAGGAGAACGAGGGGAAATCCCTCGTTTCTTCAGATCCTAAACCTAGGTTTTTCTCGAAATTTGCCAAATTCTCCTCAAATTTGAACTGAACTTGAAAAACTCCAAAAAGTGACTTAGGCTAATTTTTCAAGATCTACAATTTTCATAATTGGAAGATTTTCAAATTCAGCCTCTAAATAGGACTTTTTGAAAAGCAGTTCAAATTTTTGAAATTTGAATTCAAAATTACTTTTAAAAATCATGTAACAACTTGAAAAACTTTGTACATGACTTTTGTTCATCTCAACAAGATCTACAAACTAGGTTTTGGAAGTTTTTGCAAATTTTGCTTAGATTTTGAAATATGGTTTTTAAATCAAAAGGGGACAAAACCCTAGTTTTGGTATTTTCAAAAATTACTCAAAATTTTTGAACTAAACTTTGAAAACTCAAAATACCAACTTTGTTCAACTTTGAAAACTCTACAAAATTGCTTTAATAACCATACCCAAATTCTTTATAAATTTTGAATAAAAGAAAAGGGGGTAAAATAAAGGATAGAAATTAGAGTTTCCTGAGTTCAATTCAAATTTGAATTTGATTCAAATTTCAGATTCCCAACCTATACTATCCAACCATCATTCAACATCACACTTAGGATCAAAAGCATCAAAAACATAAATTTAACATTTAAACACTCTAAATTTCTTAAGCTCAACCATTCTCTAAAATATAAACTCATTTTAATTTCCATGCATTTCAAATTTTGCTAATTATGCATGCTTTATGATAAACATGATGACATGGCAAGATTTTAGTTGAGTAACACCAGGGGTGTTACAGCCTTTCCCCTAAAAGAAATCTCGTCCCCGAGATTTAAAGCTCTGAGGGTTAAGTAATTGCAAAAGGAAATGTGTCAAGCAAACACATCTCAAACTAGTTTATAAAGCGGTAATGTTTTATCTACTATATGCTACAAGAATCTTAAAAAGACAAGGGATTATAACCTAGATAGAAGCAAGAAATTCCGGAAGTGCTCTTGCGGATATTCCTCGACTCCCATGTAGCTTCTTCTTCGAATGTTGGTTCCATTGGATCTTATACCATTTGGTTGTTCTTCTACGAGTGACCGCGATCTTTTTGGTCAAGAACTTGTACAGGGATATTCGAATAGACTAGATCAGGTTCAAGTGCAACTCCTTCAATATCAACCACTTGATCAAGCACTTTCGAAGACATTTCTTCAAGCTGGGATACATGGAACACATTATGCACAAATTTAAAGGTGTTACGGTAACTCCAAACGATATGCTACTTTTCCACATCTTTCCGTAATCTAGAATGGTCCAATATAACGAGGTGCTAACTTTCCTTTGATTCCAAATCTTTTTACTCCCTTCATAGGTGATACTTTTAAATACACATAATCTCCTACTTCAAAAGTCAAAGCTCGACGTCTTTTATCTGCATAACTTTTCTGTCGAGACTGAGCCACTTTCATATTTTCTTGTATGACGCGAACCTTCTCTTACTCGCATCCTTAACTAAATCCACCCCAAAGAACCATCTTTCTCCAGGTTCGGACCAATGCGAGGGAGTTCTACATCTGCGACCATATAAAGCTTCAAAAGGTGCCATCTTGATACTTTCTTGATAACTTTGTTGTAGGAGAATTACGCTAGAGGTAAACATTCATCCCATTTTTCTTGATAAGTGAGAACACAGGCTCGTAACATATCCTCTAGAATTTGATTAACTCTCTCGGTTTTGTCCATCGATCCGTGGGTGATAAGGTGAACTAGGGCTGAGCTTGGTTCCCAATGACTTTTGTAATTGTTTCCAAAATTTATTCATAAATATTGAACTTCTATCTGAAACAATATTCTTTGGTGCACCATGCAAACTGAATATCCGAGCAATATATATCTCAGCATAAGTTTTTGCAGAATAATCTTCTCTTACTGGCAGAAAATGTGCTATTTTAGTAAGACGATCCACAATAACCCAAATGGAATTGAAACCCCTTGATGTCCTGGGTAAACCAACAATAAAGTCCATGGTGATTTCCTCCCATTTCCAAGACGGAACAGGCAATGGATTTAATTGTCCTGCAGCTTTCATGTGTACTGCCTTTACTCGTCGACATGTATCACATTTAGCTACATAACGAGCAACTTCTATCTTCATCTTAGTCCACCAGAATCTCTGTTTCAAGTCCTGATACATCTTGGTGCTTCCTGGGTGAATTGAATACCTAGTCAAGTGTGCTTCATCCAGGATCTGCTGACGTAACTCAGGAACCTTTGGTACTACCAGACGATTCTTGAACCATAACACATCCGCTTCATCAATTCTGAAACAAGATGGTTTTCCACTTCTAACTTTCTCTTTGATATGTGCTATACCTTTACTTTCTCTCTGAGCAGTAATAATCTGATCTCGGATATTTGATTCCATAGTGATACTAGATAGAGTCCCCTGTTCAATGATTTCCAAATTTAACTTTTCCATTTCTTGACATAAAGTTTTGTCCATTAAACTTACTTCAAGACAGTTGCATTGGGACTTCCGACTAAGTGCATCGGCAACCACATTTGCTTTACCAGGATGGTAATGCACTTCCAAATCATAATCCTTGATTAACTCCAACCATCTTCTTTGTCTCATATTCAGGTCAGACTGGGTGAAGATATATTTTAAACTCTTGTGATCGGTATAGATATGACGAGTGTTGCCCGAAGAGATAATGACGCCAAATCTTGATTGCATGGACAAGCTGGCGCTGCTAATTCTAAATCATGAGTTGGATAATGTTCTTCATGACGTTTAAGTTGTCCGGAGGCATAAGCAATAACCCTTCTTTCTTGCATCGAGACACAACCAAGGCCAATACCAGAAGCATCACAATAAACATCGAACGGTTTCTCAATATCTGGTTGAGCCAATACTGGTGCAGTAGTTAATGCCTTCTTCAGAATTTTAAAAGCTTTCTCACACTCAGGTGACCAGACAAACTTGGTTTGATTCTTCAACAATTCAGTGATAGGCTTTGCTACCTTTGAAAAGTCCGGAATAAACCGACGGTAATAACCCGCCATTCAAGAAAATCTGCGGACTTGATGCACAAGGGTTGGGGGCTTCCGATTAAGAATATCCTTGACTTTACTTGGATCAACTGAAACTCCATCCGCTGACAATACATGGCCCAAGAATTGTATTTTCTCTAACCAGAACTCACACTTACTAAACTTGGCATACAAATGATGATCTCTTAGACGTTTCAGAACAATTCGAAGGTGCTCAGCATGCTCTTCTTTGTTCTTGGAATATATTAATATATCATCAATGAATACCACTACAAACTTGTCAAGTTCTGACATGAATACCGTATTCATCAAATACATAAAATGTGCTGGGGCATTAGTTAATCCAAAAGACATCACCAAATACTCATATAAACCATATCTGGTAGTGAAGGCAGTCTTTGGAATATCTATAGGTCTGATCTTAATCTGATGATACCCTGATCTTAAATCAATCTTTGAGAAGACCTTGGCTCTGTAACACCCGGTTTTAAGAACAAAACCCGGATGAAGCCATATGTGAGCCCTGGAAGTCAAATCTCACATATAGTTTACAAATGAATGGTAATCAATTCACAATGCTTAAAGTTTAACGAACATAACATAAAAGACATAACCTCAGCTAGCAGACAGCGGAAAGACACTCTGTTCTTCTGGTGTAGGCTCCACAGGGACCGACTGACTGGTTGATCACAAGCCTAACTTCTTCCTGCGGTGTGGGGGAATAGCAAGAGTGAGTCCATGTCGAACTCCGCAAATATAGCTAGGCAATATCTACCCAAAACCCATGATCATTATAACATAAATAATGAATAACATGAAACGATAAATCATGAACAATTTAATAAGCACGTGATTCTATTCATAGATGTCTCCAAGGCCGTTCATGACCGCGAACACGGCTGACATGTCAGTTTAATTAACTCTGCGCAGAGGTGTACACTTTCACTACGGGTCATGGTTTCCACCAGAGTAGGTCCTCGACTCCCTAACCAAATGAAAACCATATAAAGTCGTTCAAAGGCCCTCCTAAAAATATTAAGTGGCCAACAGAGCTACAACCCCGTTTCTCCCAATTCTGGCAAACCACCAACAAAGATAGGTAAAACCCTTGAACAACTAGATCCAGAGCCATGTAGCCCCCATAGCTGTATCAGTATATCCCCGGATGATCACAAATGAATAAGTTGAACCATGTTATCAACAATTCATATTTAACGTTCAATGCATAAACATTAAGCAAGCCATAAGATCATGGTTTAAAGATAGCATATCCCAGAACTATACTTGCCTTAAATATAGATCCGTTCACTTCAAAAGCTTCGATGAACTCCTTTCTGATGGTTGACTTCTTCCAAATCATCGACGTAACGCTCACCGTCTACTTGTTCTCAATCAACAACACACAACCATATAGGGCCAATCATGCATAACAAACAAGACTACAATTAGAACATTACACCAACAGTGGAAAAACAGATTTAAAAGTGCATAAAGCTATTCTACACGTCTCTACGATCACACAGACGTAAAGATCACCGAAATCGGACTAAAAACGGAGAAGTTATGGGCAAAACAAGGTAGTGGCAGATTTGTAAATACAGCGAAGTTAATTTCGAAATAAAATAATAAAATCTGATTTTTGGTGGATGGACTGCAATTTAGATATAGGAGGAGCTCAGGGTCTCTTTAGCAAAAAGGGATGATGAAGGGGTATCTTCTAATCTGGACCATAGATCTTAGATTGGACGGTTCGGAACGATAGCATGTATATGTGTATTTGCAATGTATTCATAGATTTATTTTGCTAATGAAAAACGGCAAGAAAACGTGTGATGTCATCACATGATGTAATGGAAGCTTAGCATGGCAGCAAGCTAGGATGGATGCCATGACAGGCGATGGAGCTCGCTCGACTAAACGTACAGTCATGGCTTTTGGAGGTTAATTTGGTTCTGTAACATAAAGTACAGATGCAGCCGGAGCTAGCTATGAATCGGATCAACTATCAACTAAATTTGGAGCAAGGTGTATGATCGAGGCCAGCAATATGTCATCATGCTAGCAATTGGATAAGCTAAACTGATCAAAGAGACATGCACGGTGCATGCAAGGTCGATGCTTAGCGTGGCATCGTTCTAGTGTGTATATACGTGTAGAGGGAGTGCCTGCGAGCTACGAGATGGGCACGATGTTTATAGAGCAGTTTGAAGATGGTTCTGCCGGTGGTAAACAACTGCGACAGCAGGACGGAACAGGTAGAGCGACGCGGTGGTTGCCGTGGATAATTGCAACAGGCACCTCGCCAAGAGTTTGACGAAGCAACGTAGGCAGGGGGCTCGGCTTTTGACGGAAAAGCATGGGAAGATAGAAAACAGCATGACGAACTCACCCTGGGCGTTCTTGTCTGCAGGGAAGACACGGCGGGGATGGCGTGCTGCTCGTTGGGCAGACGTCTTCAGACAAGATGAAGCGTTGAACTACGGAGTCGACCTCAACAGCAAAACCCACAATGGCGGCTTGAGTTTCACAGCTGCTGAACTCCAGCGAGGACGGCGGTTGCGCTAGGGCAGAGAAGAGCGACGCGGTTGTTGCTAGGCTGCAGCTTGGCGAGATCGTGATGGTGGCGGCGGCAGCACTTGACTTGGCCAAGACGCTGCTGTGGCCTGGCTTATATAGGAGAGAGGCACGGTACGCGTAGTAATCGTGGCCGGGTCGGTGTCATCTTCCGCCTCGGTTACGATGTGCAGCGATGCTGCGCTCACGAGCTGGAAGCTGAGCTGGGCTTGAGTTCCTGCGGCCCAAGATGAAAGAACGAGAGGACCAAAAGACTTGATGCTTCTCGGGCAAGGAAGTAAAGGCAAGACAAGAACGAGCTAGCGAAGGCAAGGATCCATGCCACACGGGCCAAAGGGAAACAATGCCGCTGGAGCTTGGGCTGGTTAAAGGAGAAAAGTAAGAGAGTAAAAGAAAATCTTTTTTCTTTTTTTTTGAACCAATTTCTAAAATCATTTGCAAAAGAATTTGAATCTTTTTTTCAATTTCTGTAAAAAACAAGGCATCACAACAGAAAATATGCATCAGCATGTATGCACAACCATGTTTCTAGATCCTATGATAAATTTTAATTCAATGAAAAATATTAATTTTCCTACATTTCATGAACACAAAAATACGTAAATAAATCATTTTATTCTATTTTCAAAAGAGGCAAAATTTAGGGTGTTACAGGCTCCAGCATGTTGATCAAAAAGTAGATCAATGCGGGGCAAAGGATACTTGTTTTTAATCGTCACTTCATTCGGTGGGGCGATAATCAACACACATTCTCAAAGTGTGATCTTTCTTTTTCACAAATATTGCGGGGGCACCCCCAAGGTGATGAACTGGGTCGAATAAAACCTTTGTCCAATAACTCTTGCAACCGGGTCTTCAATTCTGCGCTAATTCTTGAGGTGGCATTCTATATGCTCTCCTGGATATTGGGGCGGTTCCTGGTTTTAGATCTATTCTGAACTCCACATCTCTATCTGGCGGTAAACCAGGTAAATCTTCTGGAAATACATCCGGAAATTCACAAACTACTGGAATATCCTTTATCTCCTTAACAGATGTAGCACGCATTCTCTCAACAAATCCTCTTAGGAATAGGGAGTTGAATCGAGAAGTTGAGAATTGCTATTGGGTATATTTACCCTTATGGTTCTATTCAAAACATCGATGACATGACCCCATCTTGATACATCCAATTCATACCCGGGATCACATCTATATCTTGATCCTTTAGAATTATCATATTAGTGGAAAAATCATGCCCACCTAGTCTTATAGGTACTTGTTGTACCATTTCTTTAGTACTCATACGTCCCCAGCGATCATATAAAGAAATTATCCTTTGTTTTCCCAATTGGTATTTCATGCTTGATGACAAAAGTTCTATTGATGAATGTATGAGATGCTCCGGAATCAAACAATGTAACTGCAGGATGATTGGCAACAGAAAACATACCCATCATGACGGGTTCCCCTGCGGGTATATCATCAACATTAGTATAGAATACCCGTCCCGCCTTCTTCTCAACTTTACCCTTCTGAGCATTCGGTCCACTTCTTTGTTTTTGTTACGTAGCTGCTGACTTCCCGATGCTATCGATAATTGGGATTAAACTTCCGAGGATTGGGGCATTCTCGGGAATAATGCCCATGCTTGCCACGTTAAAAGCGAGATAGGACTACCTTGGCCTTGTGGAAATGGTTTTGAATGATAGGGACATTCGGTGACGGGGGTAGGAAGAGCGTAGCGGGCGACAAATGGTCTTTGCCTAGGCTGGAATTGTGGTGGGCGATAGAGAGGGGCGATAGGAATGACGATAATGATTCACCGGATGATAAATCACCCTCTGGCGTTTCTTATTTCCACGGAAAAAATCCGGGCGACACATTTTTCTTCTTATTCTCAATCTCCTTGTGTTGCCGATACTTTTCTTCAAATGGAGTGCCATATTTACCACATCATGATAAGTATCCGTGGCGCAGTGGGCATCATTGTCGAAGCTTCATATTTAGACCACGTAAGAACCACTCCTTTCTCTTGGATCTGTACTAACATGTTAAGGAGCATCTTTGAGAAAGATGATTAAAGCGGCCAATGTATTCCATAACCGACATATCTCCTTGTTTAAATTCAATAAATTCTCATTAACTTCTTGGCCATCACACCTTCGGTATATAATGTGCACGGAAGGCTTCTTTGAACTCGAGCCAAGTCACCTGGTGACCAGCTGGCTGCATGGCAAGAAAAGTTGCCCACCAAGCTCCAGCAGCACCCCTAAACTGTTGAGCTGCAAAATGGGGCTTCTGATGGGTGGTAAAATCCATAAGCTCAAACTTTTGCTCCATAGTACGGAGCCAGTCATCTGCTTCCAAAGGTTCATTTGCTCTCGAAAAGATTGGGGGCTTAGTGTCGGTGAAATCAGGGTATGAATTTTTATTTTTATCATTTCGGCGACCATGATTACCCCGATCACTATTCCGACTATTCTCAGCCACTTCTGCGCATTAAGCGACTATTTTCAGTAGTGGCTTGGACCAAAGCGACTATGGCATCGGTCGGATTAATGGAACTGTGGTGGTCCCGGGAGCACCCCCTGAACTACTAGCATTGGATTGAGGCATCTGCTACAAACAAACCGACTTTATTCATTAATTTACATATAAACTACCAAAAGGTTACAGCAACACACCAAACTGGTTTCTTATTTATTATACAATCCTGTACTAGACAGGATCATCCAACCCGCTAAGTTTTACACACTCTTACTATCTAACATATCTTACAACATCCTCACAACCACTCAAACATCATTCTCACTGTCCTGATCTTGCTCTATCTCCTCTGGTTCTTCTTCTTCTTCTTCACCATCGCTAAGTGGTGCTATCTCCTCATTTCCGCTTCTTCCTCATTCTCATTTTTCAACCACACCTCCATCATCCTCAACATCTCCCATACTTTTGTGGTTCGATGGATGGCTTCATGTAAATTGGCATTGTAAGCTTCCAACCCTTGCACCTGAGCTTCTAGGGCATGAATACATTTGGATGGCTAGTATCATGTCCTGCCTTTCAAACTCCCTTTCATGAAGTATATTGAATACAACTTGACGACACTCTTCATAGTCCAAATCCGCGTCGCTCCACTTCACCTTGCGGATCACCAATGCAACTGGTAGCATCCTCATTGGCTCCAATAACCCGCGTCAACTCTTCTATGAGCCTTGCTACTCGACTTGAAGATCCACAATGTGTGAAGTTCCTTCTGCTCTAGCTCTATTTGCTTCTGCCAAATCTCTAGTAAGCCTTTGTATCTCAACTGATAGATTGGGCCTACTATTGCTGCTGCTAGCACCATCATTCCTTGGAGCAAGTTGATGTCGAGGAACTCCTTTAGGTCCCGTCTTCTTTGTTGGGGTCCGCTTAGTACGGGCCATTGTTGACACTTGTTATCATATAAAATTATTAATCAATTAAACATGAGAAAGGGGTATAAATAATAAAAAACAACCTAGAATAGGGGGTCACTAACATATTTCCATCAGTTTTGGTAATGTTGTGAATTGCGGGACTAAACGGAAAAACGGAGCGAGTTCGCGAGCCATACGACTCACGCGGCAAGCGCAATCCAACTCCGAGAAAGACTCTAGAAGGCTCGGATTAATCCCGGCGTGGACCAAACTTGACACCGAAGAAAACATCATCTAGAAGACTCCGGAAGCCACGACGCCGCGACGGGACCCGAGGGGGACTCCCCTGGGGGCGATCGGGCTAATAATGGGGCGATCGGCCCTACTAACCGCCAAGCAAGCCCCCTCTCCCGGAACCTTCCTCCACCGCCTCTAAGACGCAATCTAAACCCGGTTGTTTAACGTCGGTTTGATCCGAAGGCGTCGGTAGAAGCACGAGATGAATCAAAGATTAGTACCACATCGCACTTTGAAGGCGAAGGGACATAAGAAGACCCATATATATAGACCCTAGACCCCCCCTTTTTAGATCATCAAGTTCTCAATTCAGAACAACGCTTCAAGATCCAAGTCATATCCCACGTCAGAGAAACATCGCTTTAGGAAGAGTAGCAATCAAGACTAGAACTAGTAGGAAGGGAGAAATCCGCTCAGGATGGTCGGAGGCCGGCTCAAGATCAGGCCTCGTTCTTGTAAGTTCTTCATTGTAAGTAGTCTTCAAGTTCCGGACACGTTCTTAATATGAATATCTTGATCATGTTTATATTCGAGATTATTTGTTCTAGTATTTACTTTGATTACACGTTTAGCATAGTTGAATTCTTGTTATGTTCATACATGGATTCGTATAGCGCTCATCTATTGATATCATGGGTGAGTGGTAGAGATGATGTAATCGTGGTGATTAGATCTTATTTACTGCGTTTGCACCCTATGTGCTTGGGAGTCGTGTGGTAGATCGTGGTGGTGGCAAACACCATTGAGTCCTTTGCAATCCATCCCCCGTATGTAGGCCTAGCGGATGATATTATTCGGGTTGTTCTAAGTTTCGGCCTTAGTCTTCACGGATTACGTCCTCATGTAAGGATTTAATTAGTCTTTCTTCAATGATTGTTAGATGTATTGCACTAATTGAGTAGATCCTAACTTATAGTTTAGAGTTACATATTGGAGTTTCTAATGCTAGCTAGCCTATGAATTGCTATCGTCCCACCATTTGACACTTTCTATTTTAAGCCCACTTAGATATGACTTTGGTTGAATCTATTTATCGAAACTTTATCATTATCTTTATTGTGAACTTTGATCCTTGTTTAATTAATTGATAAGTTTAACACTTAAGCTTTGCACACACGAGAGATGATTAAGATGTTTAGCACCTATGCATAGTTAATTCATGATAGAAGACTTCTTTCCCCTGTGGTAGAATATAAATTCAACACCTGTGGTTCTTACTCCCTTAAAATGCTACAATGGTATATTCATATGCACGTAAACTGCGGATACCCGTTATAATTGTTTATTTACTTATTAAGAAGTTATCAAGGCATAGTACGAATATTTTATTCCTTGCATATTAGTAGTTTAACTATAGGGATGACAACCTTTTTCGGATATGCTATGAACTGCAATGAATATTTCTTTTAGTTTTATCTGCGAAGCAACATCGATATTCTTTCTAAACGCCATTACTAGTTAGTGACGTTAGAAATACCAACAAACATTTTTGGCGCCGTTCTTGCCGGTGGGAAAGAAAGTCTATAGCCCAATAAAATATAAATATAGGAATAACTTGCATACATCTCTCTCACGCATTGTAAAGTATTAAATTTATCAATTTCTTAAACAAGTTTACCCTAAGTTATTATTCTTCCTATCTATTTTAGGGTAATGTATGAAAAGGAATCTTCCCGAAAACTTCGATCCGATCGAGAAAAAAACTTTTGAAGGAGGCAAGATATAAGTTGAAGTCTCAACCTAAGATCACTACCTCGGAGACTCCTCCAGCGTGCGGAAGCTTAGCACCCGTGTTCGAAGTCATGGCAAACAAGACCCTCCAGCGAGTACTGCGCACCGACTACGGCCAACATCCGCCTTTGGACCGCGATCGATGTGGGAGACAAAGCTTTTGAGCTCAAGCCCCGCACTCATCAACATGGTACAAGCTAGCCAATTGCATTGGAAAAGCCCATGAAGATGCCAATGCTCACCTACAACACTTCCTAGAGATGCATGGCACCTTCACCATCAAAGATGTCTCAAGTGATGCAATCCTACTTAATGTTCTTCCCATTCTCACTCTTGGGGCGGCGAAAGCGGGTTCTACGCCAACAAAGACAAACTCACTACTTGGGCACTTTGCTCTCTTTTGCCTTCCCCTCAAAGTTCTTCCCTATAGGCAAAACCAACGCCTTTACGGGGGGAAAATCTCAAGTTTTTTCGGAACAACCGCGGCCGAATCCGTTCGAGAGGCGTGGGAACGCTTCCAAGACTACATCATCGAATGCCCACACCATGGAATGGAGAACTCGCTACTCATGCAGACCTTCTACCACGGGCTTAACAACAACACCCGTGAAACCATGGACGCCCCGCCGGGGAGGTGCTCACGTCCCTTACAACCGAATCAAGCTCATCGACCTTGTGGAGAAGATGGCATCAAACCAAGCTTGGAATGAGGACCGTCAACCCCGCAAGAAAGAAAGAGGAATGCACCCGGTGAAAGAGGTAGACATCTTTGTCGCCAAAATGGATTTAATTATGAAGAAGCTTGAAGACAAAGCCCCCGAGAAAAAGGAAGTCATGCAACTCTTCGATTCCCGCGCATGACATGTGAAGAATGTGGCAACACTTGGACACTTTCGGGGCGAGCCAATGTCCCCGAGCTAGAAGAGGGCGTGAATTACATCAACAAGCGAACAATCGGCTTCCTCGGCCGCCGTCTACGCCACCCTTTGAGATCATTGAAGGAACCTTACCGGGTACAACATTTATCACGAGGGCCCATAGGCGACACCACGCCATGGGGAGTAAGTGCTTTAAACTCGCCGAGAGGTAACTTCGGTATTTATCTGCATATTTAATTTTTACGCAAAGCATATTTCAATTAGCATGTTTACTTTAGCATTTTTTTTTTTTTCTAAACCTGCACTTAGAAAATCTCAAAATATGTTTGCTGCATTTGCATCGATCTCCTAAGCCCCATGCAAGCACTCCCTTGCTGTGGTGGCATAAAAATAAAAAAATACAAAAATTTTGCACTCATATGTTTTTGCATTAGCATCCCTATTGCATAGAAAAATTTCAAAAATATGTGGGCACCTGAAGGTCCACACCTTTAATAATAAAAATCAAAAAGACGTGAGCACATGAAGGCTCACATTAACATCCTAAGATTTTGTTCCTTGGGTATGTGCAAAACTAATATTAACGGGAGAACATTAAAAAGGAGACCCCAAGGAGGAGCAAGCTCAAGGATGAACAAAGAACTACTTCAAGATCAAGCTTGGGGAGAGCACCCCCATTTACCACTATAAGTATCACTATCCTATGTCTTATTTATTAGCTAGTTATATTTGCTTAGAGTTAATGAGTCTTAGTTAATGAGTCTTAGTTAAAAGTCTTAGTGTTAAAGAGTCAAATAAATCTTTGGAACTTGCTAGATTACTTTCTTCCTTTTAATTATGATCTTGATGATATATGCTAAGGAGATGATGAATAGTTGCTCCGCCCTAATTCCTCTTAAAAGTACTTACACTTTGGACTTAGATTCTCCCAAAGCTTTAAATGCTTAATTTGCTCTAAACCCAAACACACTGTGGGAAGCACATGCTTAATCTGAGTCTTCGCATTAAAAGATAAAAAGTACATGAAAAGTTGAGCTGCTGTTTATCATAATCTTAGAATACTTGACTCCTGGTTTTTATCTTTAAAAATTATAAAATATTACATGATGAGTTCCTTAGCTATGACCCTTAAGAGTTTATCATTCACATCAAGATCATCCCACTCCACTAATCTGTTGCTTCTAACCCTAAGTACGCATCCCCATACTCCATCAAGCCGCTAGCCATAATTATAAAAATAAACTCTTGCAATCTTTGGATATGTCTCTCTCAATGTTTTTATAAAGGCTGGGCTACATTCGAAAAAAGAAAAAAAAAGAAAAAGAAAGAGAAAAGAAAAAATAAATAGAGAAAAAGTGAGAGGAGAAAGGGAGAGTAATGGACAAAAAGTCATACTAGGCGAGAAGGGCCTACCTCCCTAATAATAAAAATATATATTTAGAGATGAATAATGGACACGTGTCCGGGGTGAGTAGGGCCCACATCTCTAAGGAGAGAAAAAATGGACACAAGTCCCGGGGCAAAGCCCACCTCTCCAAGAATGGGCGGCCAGTCTCCTAGCAATTTTTAGAAAGAGATATAGTTCAAGATGCTTGAGAAGAAAAATACTAGAAAAGGCTAAGGGCTATTTACTACCTTTCATCCTCATCCACTTCACCACTATCATCCCACTATGTATGTCCTACCACACGTGTAACTCCACTACCACCATCTATTTAAGAGGGTCATACATAGGATCTCGAGTTTTTCTTTTGAAAAATACTACAAAACCCCAGGATGATAGTTGATCAAAGAACTTGAGACATGGTACTTAACTTGATTGTTTTTATCTTGCTTATGATTAGGTGAAAAGGCTACGCCCCCATGGTAGCAGTATGAACAATGCGGTTAAGAGGAGAATTTATTTACGAGTAACACAAAGATTTTAAAGGTATGAAAGTGTAGTAGCAACTCCTGATCCTACTATAGCATATAGCTTTGCTAGGGACTAGCAAAGGGTAAGCTTGGGGAGTTTGTTGACACTTGTTATCATATAAAAATTATTAATCAATTAAACATGAGAAAGGGGTATAAATAATAAAAACAACCTAGAATAGGGGGTCACTAACATATTTCCATCAGTTTTGGTAATGTTGTGAATTGCGGGGACTAAAAACGGAAAAAACAGAAGTTCGCGAGCCATACGACTCTGCCGACGCAACGCAATCCAACTCGAGAAAGACTCTAGAAGGCTCCGGATTAATCCCACGTGGACCAAACTTGACACCGAAGAAAACATCATCTAGAAGACTCCGAAAGCCACGGCGCCGCGACCCGGGACCCGGGGGACTCCCCACAGCGATCGGCAATAATGGGGCCGTCGGCCCTACTTGGCCGCCAAGCAAGCCTGTCTCTCGAACCTTCCTCCACAGCCTCTAAGACGCCAATCTAAACCACGTTGTTTAACGTCGGTTTGATCCGAGCGTCGGTAGAAGCACGAGATGAATCAAAGATTAGTACCACATCGCTGCCGGTGAAGGGACATAAGAAGACCCATATATATAGACCCTAGACCCCCTTTTTTAGATCATCAAGTTCTCAATTCAGCAACAACGCTTCAAGATCCAAGTCATATCCCATTTGTAGAAACATCGCTTTAGGAAGAGTAGCAATCAAGACTAGAACTAGTAGGAAGGGAGAAATCCGCTCCGGATCGTCGGAGGCCGGCTCAAGATCAGGGCCTGGTTCTTGTAAGTTCTTCATTGTAAGTAGTCTTCAAGTTCCGCACCGCGTTCTTAATATGAATATCTTGATCATGTTTATATTCGAGATTATTTGTTCTAGTATTTACTTTGATTACACGTTTAGCATAGTTGAATTCTTGTTATGTTCATACATGGATTCGTATATAGCTCATCTCATCTATTGATATCATGGGTGAGTGGTAGAGATGATGTAATCGTGGTGATTAGATCTTATTTACCTGCGTTTGCACCCTATGTGCCCGGGTCGTGTGGGTAGATCGTGGTGGTGCACCCATTGAGTCCTTTGCAATCCATCCCCGTATGTAGGCCTAGCGGATGATATTATTCGGGTTGTTCTAAGTTTCGGCCTTAGTCTTCACGGATTCTGTCCTCATGTAAGGATTTAATTAGTCTTTCTTCAATGATTGTTAAGATGTATTGCACTAATTGAGTAGATCCTAACTTATAGTTTAGAGTTACATATTGGAGTTTCTAATGCTAGCTAGCCTATGAATTGCTATAGTCCAACGTTTGACACTTTCTATTTTTCGCCCACTTAGATATGACTTTGGTTGAATCTATTTATCGAACTTTATCATTATCTTTATTGTGAACTTTTGATCCTTGTTTAATTAATTGATAAGTTTAACACTTAAGCTTTGCACACGAGAGATGATTAAGATGTTTAGCACCTATGCATAGTTAATTCATGATAGAAGACTTCTTTCCACGTGGTAGAATATAAATTCAACACACGGTTCTTACTCCCTGGTTAAAATGCTACAATGGTATATTCATATACGTATGACTGGGATACCCAGTATAATTGTTTATTTACTTATTAAGAAGTTATCAAGGCATAAATGCGAATATTTTATTCCTTGCATATTAGTAGTTTAACTATAGGGATGACAACCTTTTCGGATATGCTATGAACTTTAATGAATATTTCTTTTTAGTTTTATCGAAGCAACATCGATATTCTTTTTCTAAACGCCATTACTAGTTAGTGACGTTAGAAATACCAACAACCATCCTATAGAAAGGAAAGATTGGATTAAAGGATGGATCAAAGGGATTATCGGGTTAGCAAGCATAGGATTGATATACCTAACCCAAACCACAATTAAGGGGAAAGTGATTAACAAGTTGATTAAGCATGATGCATGAATCGAACTTACGAAACTATGCTTAAACGAAAAAAAACTTATTATATAGGGCAATATGATATGTTACTCCACTACAAAATATTTAAATTATAAGAAAAAGATTTACAAATTGATTCAAGATAAGCTATAAGCAATTTGGACCAAATTAAGAGTTTAAATTAATTTGACTCAAATCATTTTGAAGTTTTGTAAAATAATACTAAGATAGCGTAATCGATCATGCTCACGGTACCAACCTAATGAGAACCTCCCCTAAATTACAGGGGCCCACATGCACTTATCATCGTCATTAAGACCTCATCATTATGCACGAGTTCCCAATAATCTAAAAAGTGCTATTAATCTTCCCAGGATCTCATTAACAAGTCACTCGAAAGATTACAACACTTTATTCAAATACATCCAGTACGGCGGAAGGATTACATAACCATAAGTTTACAAACCATTTGTTCAAATACTCAAACTTAAGTATCATTATTACAAGCCTGATATTATTGGAGTAACTTTATACATATATACAGCGACAACCCCTGCCCGAGGGTTCAACTCTACTGCCCTCATCTTCTGGTACACGGTCATAATACGTAGGACCAAAACAAACTTTGCTCATGACCCGGCTCTACAACAAAGGGTCAAAGAACCCCGATGCGGGAGTACTCAACAAGACTTACCCTACTAAAAGAAAATAGGAGAAGACTCGGGAATGCCGGTCTTAGGAGTCAAGGTAAGGCTTTAGCAATAATCAAGAACTCTTTTTGCGAAAAAGCTTACTAAAAGTGTATCCTTACTTTCATTATTTTTAATTCGGATTAGTAACTCTTATACTCTAGGTTATTCTATTCTAGAGCAAAAAACATATTCTCTTATTCCACTCTCTCTTTTCTTAAAAACATAATCCATCATTTACTCTGATGAAGGTCGAGGAATCGGTCTCCTTCTCCGAGAAGCAACGGCGATTCATGAATCAATTATACCCGGTTTGGGATCCCTAACCACCACGACATATGTAGCACTTAAGCTTGCATATATCAACCTTCTTTTAGATTTGTCAAAGCAGGGGAACGAGGCTGCGCCACCGAGAATACCGTACACCTTCAATCAGGGACTTTAACCCACGAGGGTAACATGTACTCCATATCTCTCCACTCCCGGGCGTGGTTGCCATTCGATTTGGCTCCACCGAGATCAAACTAACGAGTATGTGGCTAGTTATGGTCGACGATGGGGGGTGAGGTGCCCGGTCGACGGCGTGCCATTGACCAAAAAGGTCTCGGCGCAATATCGTTCAACAAGTCCCGATTCACTCGGGCCAAACAACGGACGGTCCTTAAGCGACCAACCGCGGGACAAGCCGCGACTAGGTATCCAGTAGGCTTTCAACCCTCGTCCGTCGATCTCAAATTCATCACTACATCTCTTTTTTTTTTTAAAAACGATACCATCTTCTTACTTAAAACATTTTTGATGAAAAACTTAACTAATTAAGCGAGCTAAGCTTCACTAAGCATTTTAGAAATAAAGCGGTTAACAAGGATGGTATTGAAATAAACAAGGATGGTAATGCGGCAATTAGGTTATTACTCAACTCCTAATTACTTAATGCAACATAGCATAGACATAAGTGATATAAAACTTTTAAAACATCAAGGAAAGGGTTTTAATGAACCGAGGCTTGCCGTTGACGTGAGAATAAACTAGTTCTTGAGAAAACCCGAGAAATCGAACCCGCTTCCTTGAATAAAGAACCTCCTCGGGGAGGCGCTCCCGGACTTGACACCCCTCGATCTCGTTTACTACACGAAACAATGTATGCCTCAACATGATGCCATATATTTAAATATGATGCTTGCAAGTGCATGAAATGATAACAACTTGAGTACAACTTTCCTTCACGATAAAGTTGCAACCCAACAAAACCAACTTGTTGAACTACTCTACAAGATATCATCACCATTGCCTAAGGAGTTCTCAAGGACCCTTAATTGTGATATGATCAAGATTCACAAAACAACCCCGAAGTCACACAAAACCGAATTTATTTGACACTAAACAAATTATGAAACACATAAAATAATAGGGCATGAAATAATAAAAATTTAACTTTCTCAAAACAAGCTCAAAAAATTTTGTGCAGGTAGGTCATGTCATAAAACAGTACCAAAAATAAATTTCATGATTTTTGGATAAATAAAATAATTATTAAAAATCAAGGAAGATGCATTTTTAATTAAAATTTGTATTTTTAAATCATGCAAAAACTACTCAAAATCAAAGTTTCAAATTTTTCATGGATTCATATACTCATAAGAAGCTTCTACAAAAATTTTCAAATTTTTAAAGCTAAACTTGAATTTATACAAAATTTACAAAATCAGGGGTACTATTCAAAACAAAAGAAATTGATAAATCAAGTTTTAAAACAAAACAGACTTTTAGGGCGAAACCGCCCAACACATCCCATGGCGGCACTGTGCAGCCCAACCTGCGCTTCGAGAATGGGCCGGCCCAACCCCACGCCAGGCCGACCGCGGCGGTTGGGCGCGGGCGATTTCGCCGGCGGTGAGGTCTCAAACGGCGCGACTTGGCTCTCGTGACCCTCTCAACCTCGCCCGGACCTCACTGGCACCAAACCCGACACCTAAAGGCACGGGGCGACCACCGGCGGCCATGGCGGGAGCGTGCGACGGGCGGCGACAGCGACCAGCGGAGCTTTCCGTCGGCGGCGAGGACACCCGGCGACTCCGGCACCATCGGAGTGAACCCTCGCCCTCGGCAGTGAGCCTCGCGATCCTACACGGACCCGGCTGCGCAGCCTTGGAGCGGCTGCAGCGAGGCATCGGCGTGACAGCGTTCGGCGGCCGGCGGCGGCTACGACCGCGGATGCGCCGAGTGCGGCGGGAAGCTCACCGTTTGCGATTCGCGATCGCCTGCGGTTTTTGGCGGAGACGCGGCGGAGGGTGATCGGTGGCCCGATGGCGGCGGCCCGGCGGCGGTGCTCCCGGTAGCAGCGGCGGCGTTAGCGTGTCTGGGGGCAAAGACAAAGCGGCGGCGCATCGCCGACCACGATCTCAAGGCGTCGCTAGAGCTCTAGATGGTTTGCACGCTCCACCACGAGCGACCGGCGGCGACGAGATGGTGCGCGGCGGCGCGGATCTGGGCCGTGGAGAAGACGGCTCGCGTGGCCGGGCGATGCGGGAGCCGCGAGATGGCTCAAGCGAAGCGCAAAGAAGCTGCGAAGATGATGGCGCGGCCAATTTGAAGAATGGCGTACGGCGGCGGTGGTGTGACGCGGCGAGCAAGGTGGCCGTGGGCCGGAGAAGGAAGAAAGGAGAAAAGCCGTCGTCGTTTTTATAGAAAGCAAGAAATGGAGGGACGGTGGAGGAAGACGTCACGCCCTCGGCCAGCTACCGCTGACGCGTCCCCTGAACTAACTGAGAACCCCACGGCGACGATCGCCGCGGCAGCCAGAGCATGGAGGGAGGAGAAATCCTGTTTCTTGTAGATCCTAAACCTAGGTTTTTTACGAAATTTGCCAAATTCTCCTCAAATTTGAACTGAACTTGAAAAACTCCAAAAAGTGACTTAGGCTAATTTTTCAAGATCTACAATTTTTCATAATTGGAAGATTTTTTAAATTCAGCCTCTAAATAGGACTTTTGAAAAGCAGTTCAAATTTTTGAAATTTGAATTCAAAATTACTTTTAAAAATCATGTAACAACTTGAAAAACTTTGTACATGACTTTTGTTCATCTCAACAAGATCTACAAACTAGGTTTTGGAAGTTTTTGCAAATTTTGCTTAGATTTTGAAATATGGTTTTTAAATCAAAAGGGACAAAACCCTAGTTTTGGTATTTTCAAAATTACTCAAAATTTTTGAACTAAACTTTGAAAACTCAAAATACCAACTTTGTTCAACTTTGAAAACTCTACAAAATTGCTTTAATAACCATACCCAAATTCTTTTATAAATTTTTGAATAAAAAGAAAAGGGGGTAAAATAAAGGATAGAAATTAGAGTTTTCTAGTTCAATTCAAATTTAATTTGATTCAAATTTCAGATTCCCAACCTATACTATCCAACCATCATTCAACATCACACTTAGGATCAAAAGCATCAAAAACATAAATTTAACATTTAAACACTCTAAATTTCTTAAGCTCAACCATTCTCTAAAATATAAACTCATTTTTAATTTCCATGCATTTCAAATTTTGCTAATTATGCATGCTTTATGATAAACATGATGACATGGCAAGATTTTTAGTTGAGTAACACCAGGGGGTGTTACAACTAGAACTAAGCGCAAACCGCATATTAAGCCATTTGTTATACTAACCTGGTTTGTTCAAAGTGAGTTTGTAGAAATTTTTATAGGCTATTCACCCCCCTCTAGCCATCTAGGACCTTACATCCCCCACGAGGTGAGCACGAACCTCTCACAAATCCTCCTCCCGAGCACCGCGCACAATCCCCTTGCATGCTTCGACGGAGTCTCTTGCCAAAAAGCCGTCTAGGAGGTGGCAACCTCCAAACAATAAGCACACCTAAGCTTGCAACACGATCACCTAGTGCCACACGATGCAATCTCTCAAAGCAACGCACTAGAAATCGATCTCTCACACAATCGGATGAACACTATCAAGCATATGTGAGTGGGAGGGGCTCTCTAGCACTCTCAAGCATGGACACAAAGTCCCCAAGGTGCCTAGCAACCAGCCATGGCCGGGCCAACACCTCTACTTATAGGCCCAAGGGCAAAACTAGCCATTAGTAGCAGTTTTTTTTCGGTCGACCGGGACGCTCGGTCACTGACCGGACGCACGGTCACTAAAAATGCCCCAAAGACCTTTGCGAAAGTGACGGGGCGCACCCGATCGGACTCTTGACCGGACCCTCCGGTCAAAACACTCCCAAAACAGGCACGACCGGACCCTCAGGCCGGACTCGGGCCGGAGCGTCGGTCAGACCACCGCCGATAAAGCGGCGATATCTCCTTCATCCCGAACTCCGTTTCGATGATCTTGGACTCTATGGAAAGCTAACTCAGAGGGATACACAACCCACATGGTTACTTGATCCAAGAACAACAAATCAAAGCAGTATTCCACTCCAAAGTCAGTCCAATTGTCAGAAACACGAAACAACTTCTCAGTTGCAAATATGCCAACACCACCAAGTGTTCATCTGCATGTGCAAGTGTCTTAGCATTTTCACAATCATTTTCAAAGGGATTTTCTTTTTCTCTTACCACGCCACTCGATCCTAACACATACGCAAAGTTAGATCGCACAAAGTGGCACTAGATGACCGATATGCAAACAAGTTTGCCCCTCTTGATATTAGGGCCATCTATCCTAAACTTCGGTCATAAACTTCTCTAAGCACCAATGACCGGCGAAATAAAATGCCCTATAGGTTATACCTTTGTCTTGCGCATTTCCATTCCGCTCCATCTCCAAGTGCCAATGCAACACATGCACCAACACAATCAAGAATGATATGATCCACTTCATATCATCATCACATGACCTACTTGATCCATCGATCTTGACATCACTTGCTCTTTACCGTTCGTCGGGTCCGTCGGCGCAAGTCTTGCCTTAAGCTTCACCGCCTGCGGTCCATCGCTTCAACTTGCCTCGACTTGCCCTTCACACTTTACACCGGTCCATCAAACCAAGCCTTGTCTTGATCTTCACCACCTTGGTCACATGACTTCATGTCATGTCTCATATGCAATAAGCTCCTCCATTGCATCATCACATGCGAACTAATCTCACAGTGTATTTTCTCAATCACATTATTAGTTCATCTAATGTTGACACTCAATTACAAAAACCACAAGGGACCTTTTCACCGCTATCTTGGCGGTCAATCCCTCTCGGGTGTATGCATCCTCGATGCCCCTGTGACCGATTCGCGGCCGCTGCTTCTTCCTTCGGCTCCCTAGATCCAGGACTACGTTGTGATACGGTCTTCTTTTGAGAACCTCCTTGTAATTTAGGTGCTATGATAATCTAATGTATGTGTTTGTTGTAAAAGAAAAAGTTTGTTGCTTCCCTGTCTGGAATTTCGAACATGGAGTGGGGCTCTTCTGTACAAATTGATAATATTCACACTTCGATCTTAATTTCGAACTCTGAAGCAGGTGCGCGTGTTTTAGTTCGTGCAACGACTTGGGGCATCTGAACCTTGATATTTTTTTTTATCGAACAAGAAAGAAATAGCTACGGCCTACGGGTACTATTCAGTTTGTCAAAATAGCCCAAGTAGAAACGGAGGGTAGTGTGACTACTACCACGTTTGTCAAAATCGCTCATGTAGCCTAGCAATGGTTCCCCTTTTCTAGGCTCCGGCAGACCTGTCCACCATGTTCTTCTACCCCCACCCCACCCACCCAACCCCCTCCCACTCACACACACACACACACACGCACACCCCAAAAAAAACCTAGTACAGTGCTTACTAGTGGCACTACCGTTTCCTAAAAAAAAAAAAAGAAGGTAATACCGACTCTACCTCTTAATGCCAATCTCCATCACTCCAAAAATTTTTCCCTAAAAAATCACTCAAAAAATCTAATCAATCTATTGACTAGTATAGGCGGTTAATTGCCATTCATTCAACCCACGGACACGCCTTTTTCTCTGTCCTAGTATCACACTAATAACCAACCAAACCAAGGCGCAGCAAGGGGTGTTTGGTTCCTGCCTTCTCTCGCCACGCCACAGTTGTGGCTGCCATGGTTCAGTGGCGGGTGTTTGGATCTCGTATAAAGTGCGGCCATAACTTTTTTGTGTGTTGAAACTTGCCACACTTGTGTCGATCATTTTTTGCTTTCGCCCAGGTCACCACAAAATTGTCAAACCTGCCACACTTCAGTGGCGTGTGGTGGCTGGCCACCAAACAGGCCCCAAGTCAACAACCTAAGGTCGCTCCCTCGTTCAACAGCTACTTCTCACAACTATGTGTGGCAACACATATACCCTAAATCTCAATTATAAACTCTAATTTTAACTCTGAACTCTAAACACTAAACCCTAAACATAACTCTAAACCTTAAACAATAAACTCTAGACCTAAACCGTAAACTCTAAAGTATAAAGCCTAAATCTAGACCTCAAACACTAAACACTAACAACGGAGGTGGGACCCTGCTGTCGTATAGACAAGAATGATATATGTGCTTTGCAACACATAGTTTAGATATCCACCGTCCAATTGTCAACTCAAACAGCAGGGTCAATTGTCAACTCAAACAGCTGAACCCCACATTAGGGTGCCGTTTGACCCGAACCGAATCATCAAACACGGAGGATCCGAATCAACGAGATGAACATGGGCATATTTAGTCAGCAAGCCCAGCAACCACAACCAGCAGGAGCTACACAAAGATGCAAATTGCCGCCGGGCCAGGGCACGGGCACCACTCTCTCTCCGAGTTGTCCCTAATCCTGGCTGCGATCTGTTCCCTCCTCATGATCCGAATCAATCAAGACTAGTATAAAAAGGTGGTGCTGCATTTGGACATCTGGTCCACTTGGTCGCGCTCTATTCCAGCATTTTTCTTCGATTTAGTAATAAATATTTATATTTAATACGTTGAAGTTACAGAAACACTTTTAAAACGAGTTATTCCGGTGTGGAAACCAACGAACAGGTTCCTTGCAGGTCTTGGCTTCATCACTAGCCACCAAACCAATAGCGATTAGTCAAATCATGCGGCTCCAGTCAGTTAGTAGTGCTAGGGTTAAACTACTACTAGGAGTGCTAATCAAGCCTCACACTCATAGTGAGAACTGGGGAAGGGGATATATGTAAACTCAGTCGAGACAAAAGACGACCACACCAAAAGGGATTTATTACTGTTCTTCTTGCTACCCTTGTTTATTTATTCTTACTAATCTATACTCTGAACTCTGAAGTCGTGCGGTGTCTGGTGCGGCCATGAGCACATACTACGTTGATGCGACCAAGGACGAAGGGTGTGTTTAGCACCTAAATTCCTCCCAAATTTTACTATATGAAAAAAGATTCCCCATCACATCCGTCGGCGTGAAATACGTATATGAATCTGAAATATAGGTAAAAAATTAAACTAATTATACAGTTTTAGATGTACATTCTTGAGGCGATTCTTTTTGAGCCTAGTTGCGCCATGGTAGGATAATATTTACTGCTAACAAACGAAACGTCTTCTGATTGTGCGATGTGCATCGTAAATCCAAAATTTTGCACCGGAATTTTGGGTGCTAAACACACCCAAGATGAATAGGGTGCCACTCACACATCAGATGTCAGCTCTTGCTTGCTTTTTTCTTGGGCCTTGTTTAGATGGCTAAAATTTCTAACTTTTTTCCCACTTTCTCTCCATCATATCACATTAAATATCTGCAAAAAGATATATGTTTGGGTATTAAATGTAGGTAAAAAAAATAACTAATTACACAGTTTTAGATGTACATTCATGAGAGCGATTCTTTTGGCTGAGTTCTTTCCGTGGTAGGATAATATTTATCACTAACAAACTTTCTGCGTCTGTATGATTTGGCGATTCGGTTCGGTTTTTTTAACCGGCCTTGCTTTGCCGCTGCAACTCATCACAGTCACAGTCTCTCTGCACTGCCACAGTGAGACAGGGCAAAACAATCGGAAACAAAACAACAACATGAGGGGGCGTCCGTCGCACCAGTGCTAGTAACAGCACAGTACTCGGTCGACGTGGCACAAACCTAACAGCCCAATTATTTAAAGATAAGCACTCGCAGTCTAGTGAGTAGCTTTAGGTCACACCAAGCCAAGCCAAGCCCCATGATGGAATGCAGTGGGAGTCCACTTGGACAGCTCAGCTCGCCCGGCCGAGGGACGCCGGAGGAAAATCTCGCATCGGTTGATCCGATCAGGGCGGATTGGCCTTGTCTCACCAAGGGGATTTGCTTGTCAATAAACAAATCCGGGGATCAGGTTCAGGCTCAGGCTCAGCAGTGGGTTAGGCTGAAAGTCGATCATGGGGCAGGCAGATGCAAAGAATGTTGGAGTTGGAGGTGTCCAGCTCTCACTAGTCTCGCTTCAAACAAAAAGTAACGGCTGTGGTTTTACTTTTACAGCCTAGTTAAGCTAAGCTAAACTAGCCACTAGCCAGGCAGGCAAAGTTGGCAGCTCTCTTTCTTGTGATTACTTTACTCTGCCTCCATTGACCTGTGTGTAGTACTATGTGTGTGTGATGAGTATCATTTGATATGAAGGTCAGGTCTATCGACACCGTTAAGAAAAAGGATTAGAAAAATGTCAGGAGGACAAGGGGACGTAGTAGTACTAAATTATTAGTGTGTGGAGCACCAATGGGGCATGAGTGGATTAGATAAAATGCAACTGGAAGAAGGCTGCCCAAAACGACTTGCGAGCTTATTGGCAGTGCCACCATCGATACTAGCGGGCGGAGCACCCGTAGTGCTAGTTTAGGATTAAACAAGAGGTGGAAACGGGACGACGGACCGTGACAAGTACGCGTTATTTTTGTGTGGGGAAAAAAATAAAGAAACAACCACGCGTCCACGGATCATACATTCAACATTCATATACACACACACAGCACCAACTTGGGTTGGCATAAAATGCTGCGCCTGGTTGGGCTGCTTTTCAAACAAAACAAAACAAAACAAGGTGGTGCTCCACTAGCAACAATACTTGCCTTGCAACCACCATCATTTCCTTCACCGATTATGCAGAGCCGGTTGACTAATGTTGAATGACTACTTGTACTGGATTAGGGTTTTTAGGAGGTGTTGCTTGAGCTCACAGTCACAGAAATCACTGGTGAAGTGATTAAGGAAAGCGGGGACAGATTAGACAGACGTGGGTGGTAAGCAAAGACTTTAGTGCTTTGCACGGCACATTAGGTCAACGGATGGGGCGTAAGGACCGGCCCGGCCCAGGCCCACCTCCGGAAACAACAAAAGACGCAGACAAGCGAGCGAGCAGCCCGAGGCGTTGAAAATCCGCTGCCTCTCCGTCCTCCCTCACCCTCTCTCTGTCAGCGCGGGTCCCACCACCGGGTCCTCCCAGGCCAAAAGAACTCGAAAGAAAACACTCCTGCTCCGATGATGAGAGAGAGAAGGAGAGAGGAGAGGTGGTGCGGTCAACTAGAGGTGGTGCAGTGCACAGGCAGCCCCGCCGGAAAGCGACCCCTCACCCGTCACCTTTGACCACGGCGCCCCATCCGTCCCGACCCATACCGTGGGCCCCGCGTGGATCGATGGGGAGGATAGAAAAGTAAAGGCACCCACACAGGCACTGAGGCACAGGCTGGTGGCGCCCCACCACTCACCACTGGGCTTGACCTCTGCACAGAAGGCAGGCGGGAAGGGACAAGCCCCCGCCATTGTTGCGCTTGTTTAAGCGGCGCCTACGACTTCTTGGCGCTTCCGACCTTTTTCTAATATAATTTAATGACATAATAATAAAAAAAATAATAATAAAAAAAAAAACATCTATATTGTGGCAGTGGAGGACGATGAGCTGTCCCGCGGACAAGAGCGCCGCTGCGCCGTATTTAATCGCTGGTCAATGGTTTCGTCCTGCGTCGTTGTTAAACTGTTCCTAACCACGGATTATAATTTTACAGCCGCAGATACTACAGCTGCGCCAGATGACCCAGATCTGCAGGTCAGCGGGCGGCGTGATTTTCGTCTGATTATGAGGTCGTCTATTTTATCACAAGAACAGCAGAAAACGGAAGCGTGAGCGAGCACCAATCGGAGAAACGATTTGAAGTTTTCAGTTTTTCGGCATCGATGGAGTCCTCTCCCTCTTTCTACAACCTTGTTTCTTTTTTACACGGACATCAGATCGATCGGGGGAAGGGAAAGCAGCTCAAAAAGAAGAAGAGAAGCTAGTCCTAGTAGCTCTTTAGACTAGACATGGCCGTTGCCGGCGGAGACGGCCACGGCGGCGGCCAGCGGCGACGCGGTGGCCAGGGGACTGGGCCCGGCCGCGCTGGGGGTGTGGCGGTGCTCGCCCTCGTACGTTACCACCAGCATGGCCGGGTCGTCGGTGGCTCGCTCCACGTGCTTTCTCGCCGGGCATCCCGCACAGTGCTGCACTTGTAGTAGCCCCTGTGGACCACATGACCAGAGAACAGTTAGATTCGTTGCCCGACAGCGGATGAGACGAGACGAGACGAGCGGTTCGGTTCCAGCTCCGGTGGGGGGGAGATTTACCGTGGGTAAGGGGCCCTTGATTGGCTTCTGGCCGTACTTCCTCCACGAGTACTCGTCCGGCGGGATGTCGGCGATCTTCGAGCTGATCGCCGGCACTCTGATGGTCCTCTTCACGCGGTTTTTCCTGTCAATCAGAAATAGAATTAGAAGGCAAGCTACAGAGACGAGGAGTGGTGTTTTTTTAGGAAGCCTTTAATTAAATTTAATTTTTGGAAAATCGGCGGGCGTTACCTTCTCTTGGAGCAGTGGCAGCGGCTGCCGTTCGTGGTGGCCTCGGAGTGCGCGCCGGCGCAGGGCTTCCGCTTGTGGCCGGACAGCGGCGGCTTGCCGGAGGACATCAGGCTCCGGCCCTTGGAGACGCTGCCCTCGCCGGCCGTGACGGAGGAAAAGAAGGACGTGGAGGTGACGGACGTGGCGCCCGACATGGTCAGGTTCGGCTTCGTGAAATCCAGCGTCAGGCTCTGCGGGTGCGCGACCGGCGCCGGCTGCGCAACACTGACGGGCGCTACTACGTGCGCCAGCGGCGCCAGGGTTAGAGCGGGAGCGGGGGCAGGAGCGGCGACGACCGGAGGTGCCGGCGCCGGAACCGGCGTCGACTCGACGGGCCCACGGCGGAACCGGGCGTGGCCGGTGCGGTCGAGGATGGAGATGACCTTGCGGAACTTGGAGACGGCCTGGTCGGCGATCTCGCCGAACGGCTGCTGCTGCTGCAGGTGGTGAGCGGCCTTGTGCGGCGCGGCGGCCTGCGTTGACAGGGACGACACCAGGAGCTCCAGGCTGCGGAGACTCTCCGCCGCCGCCTCCTGGATGGCGAGCTGGTCGTTGGCGCGGCGCGGGGCGTAGCAACCCATCAGGTCCACGGCCATGGGAGCCGGTGCTTCGCCGGTGTGACTTGCCCGCGCAGATCTTCTAGCTTGAGGCTCTCTGTCTGTCTGAGGAGATTGGTTGGGTTGGGAGGTGGAGGTCGGAGAGGAGAGGCTGCGGTCCGCTTTATAGGTGGAAAATGGTGAGAGCAGGGGAGGGGAAGATGAGATGCGAGTCAATGGATGCTGCCGCTTTTTGTGGAGGAGCCCGTTGGATTCCTCCAAATATCGATGTGGTCATCCCCACTGCCTCAGCTTTGCCATCTTTTTTTTTTTTTAAAAAATAGCTTTGCCGCTTTGGCCAGGCAGCCAGTTAAGCAGGCGTGTCTCTTTGTTGTGAAATCATATATGCAGCCAGTTAAGCAGGCGTGTCTCTCTTGTTGTGAAATCATATATGCGTGGGTGAATCTCAAAGTAAGGAGGAAAATATCCAACACTCTAGGCGGGGGCGGCTCACATCAAATTAAAGGCCCGGGCGAACCTATAAGAAATGGGCCCTTAATACAACTCTAATCTAACAATATAATGGCTAATGCATAAAAAACATTCTTATTAAACAAGTAGTACATCTTATCTTAGTTTAAAAGTTTCTTACGGATTTGTATAAACATTAATTCTTAATGAACAAGTAGGAACTATTGCCCACTCGTCTGGATTTGTAATTGTTGTAGTGCTTGTATCTCTCTTACAAAATTTCGGGAAGAGCTCCTCTTTGCGATTCTTTTAAGTCCTCTATCCTTCTCTTCTTTTTTCTTTTCGCACTTCCAAATTCATGTTTTTTTGGGCAACATGAGGTCTACGAAAGTAGTAACTAATTAAATAAAATTATGTCATGCTTGCTGCATCACGTGGGATCCCAAATCTAAGGAAGTAAAGAGTAAAGAACTAAAGATTGGAGATTTTTTGTTGACAAGAAAAGATTGGAGATTTGGGGCCAATTAGCTTTTACCTGAACCTGATGGCCGCGAAAGCACCAGGCTTGGCGGCGTGCGCTCGAATTGCACACGAACACGGAGTCGATCCACGGAGGCGGTGATCGATGATTTTTCCTTTGTTCTTGGGCTGTTAGGCTGAATACAATTGGTGCTCACATATTTGGGGTTGGGCCCCCCTGGCCTCATGGGCCCTGTGCGGCTGCACCGCTGGCACCCCCCAGGGCCGGGCCTGACTCTAGGGAATAAGAGAAGAGTCTAGAGTACGATAGACTCTAGTGGGACTCTAGTAAGCAAGAGAAGTCTTTAGAGTGTAGTGGGCATATCTAGGCAGGAAATATCTAGAGGAGATATTTGGGGAGTGCTACCCATAGCCTCTCCTATAGATAAGGGTTAGCCCCCATTGTAATGTCATCCATGTAAATGACTCAATAATAGAGAGCCTCCATTCCTCCCACCATTCTCTACGTGCCTTCTTCTTGTGTCTTGTGTGCTCGGTGGTTCGTGGTCTGCGGCGGATTCTCAACATCTTTGTCTATGCATTGGATTTTTGAGGTCCACCGAGGCCTTTGTTAGATCTCGAAGCCATCAAAAGTGGCGGCAGTATTTATTTGTGACTCTCAATTGCTGAAAAAAAAACAATTTTGATTAAATAATATGTAGTAGTATCTCATTTTTAAGCATAATTAAATATATGTATAAGAAATAATATCAATCTATGATACTACATAATTACCTTTTAGATAGGTATAACTATTGCTAATATTTTTTACAAATCTAACCAAACTTAAGAAAAAAAATTGACCGGCATGTATATAATAGCATAGATAAAAAGGGATAAACGGAATATAAAAAACGAAATATTTTTACGTGAATGTAACAATGGACCATAAAAATAGATTTATAATAAAGTGAAACCACATTAATAATTAGAACCATATCTATGATGCGTCGTATGCATAATCTCTTGAGTAATGTGTAAATAAGTTAACAACATTTAGATGATTGAACAATGAATTATTGTTAATTTTGACATTATGAATAACTACAGTACAGTAGGTCGTATGCATAATCTCTTGAGTCGCCCCCGATAATTGAGAGAAAGATGGGGTGTTGTGCGTAAAATGCTGAAATATGGGTGTGAATGATGGTGACGTTTTGGCCATAAGATAGTGGACTTTGAAGATAAGAAGAAATCAGTTTTCTATGGCTTTATTCCCAGCACCGCAGAGATGGAAAGAAAGAAAAAGAGGAAAATACTACAATAGTCCTATGTGTCTTGGCTTCGAAGTCAACTATAGCGAGGAATAATGATGGCGCACAAGTATTTTCAGCATTAAATAAGTTAGTTAAATAATGTGCATGATAAAAAGGAGCACTATTTCTCGCTTTTAGCGGTATCCCTTCGAGATGTTGTCCCCTGAATTTTGTAATCATCTGGGGTAGAGGTATTTGCACGCCTACTTTAAGAACTTTCGTGCTTCTCCTGATTTTTTTTGTGCGTTTTTAAGCCCGTTGACGAACTGTGTTAGAGCTGGCATATCTGGCGTGATCAAGAGTTGAATCATTTTTGTGACAAAATTATGTGCGCTTACATTAATTATTGTGATCAAGTGTTCCCTTCATTTTGTTATATATAAATTAAATAAATCGAAAGACGCTCTACGGGCTTGATTAATTGAATAATATAGGATTGTTTTGACAACTATCCTAGGCAATGCCTTCACACGTATCAATCACTAAAAAAAGCAAGTAGTAGCTCCACAAAATCTCTACGGTTCGGGGCGAATTCGCCGATTTTCGAGAATAAATTTCATCTTGGGCAAGTGTTTTCTCAACCAGGTTGGCAAGTTGCATTAGAAAAACATGGAGGGCTGGTGGGCCGATCTTGAAAGTACAACACTGTGTCATCCCTGTTGCAGTAACAAAAGAGGCCACGCGATGCACCGATCCCTTAAACTATCACGCCATGCTGCAAATAGCCAAAGTGGTTGTAGTGGCCTCTGACAGCAATCCGCTGAACAAATCCAGCACTGATACGGGTCAATCGGAATAAAAATATACCCATAACCTGGTGGTCTAGATGGTGTTGATGACATTTTGTTTCACACAGATAGTATGCGATTTTATACCGAAACTGCAGTGAGTATACACGCAAGTCGTCCGTTCTGAGGAAACTTTGACGTGGCTATTATTGGTTCTGATTTCCACAAATCTCTCTCCGCGCCACCATTTCAATTTTTCAAGCCAAAGGGAGGATGAACTGGGCTATCAAATTCCGAGGACGTCGTCAAGCTCACTTTCTTCTGGCGCAAAAGCACCCGGCTTTCTAGAAAGACGAGAGCAGCGTGGAATGGAACGGGTGAGAGTTTGAGTCAGGTGGGAGAGAGAGAGCGGGTGAGAAAAAATAATAAAAAAATCCATAGGAAACAATGGTGGCCGAGGCCGAGCGAGAAAAAAGTCATCGGTGCGAGCGGTGAGCTGAGAAAAGGCCAGCAGACGTGGTGACGACGGTGTAAGCATCTCACATATACTTACGACTATGAATCTCTCACATATCTGGTGTTTAACGAGTTTAACAGAGTGGCTACAAATTCCGAACAATGAACTAGAAAACAAGGTAAACTCAGGCGAGCGGAGAGCTCCCTGCCTATTCTCTGGACGCAGCCAGCCGGATTCAAAATGATCGATCCCCTTCTCCTCTTGCTTCGACGCCGTGTTGTAGCCGCTCACCCAGACACCCAGCTGGCGCCTGTGTAGCGTGGATTGGGCTTGGGCCTACGCTTCGGCCTGCTCGCTTCTCCTTCCGGCCCAGTGTTCAAGTCATCGTCGCCTTTGTTCCCGCCTTCGGTCTTCGCTGCATCCTCAGGTTCAGGCAGCTGCTCTTCAGGTTCAGAGTTCCTGACATTCTCCTCTCCTTGAGGACCGGCTTGACCCCTCTTCCTCAAGCTCCCAGGTGGCCATGGTGGACGGCCAGGAAGACCATTTGATCAAAACTTCAGACACCGGTGTATCACCTTGAGGTTTCGAGGGCGACGCTGAAGCACTTGAACAGGGGTACTGAAAGCATCAAGTTCAAGAGATCCTGGAAGAATGGCAGACACTGGAGTTAGTGGTGGTAGTGCCTTCTTGAGTTGGGACACATGGAAGACCGGATGGATAGATGAAGTATCAGGCAGAAGTAGTTTGTATGCCACAGTTCCCACTTTAGCCACCACTGTGAAAGGACCAAAGTATTTGAAAGAAAGTTTGTGACAAGCTCGAGTAGCCACTGAGGTTTGCACATATGGTTGAAGCTTGAGATAAACAGCATCACCAATTTCAAAAGTCCTGTCAGTCCTGTTCTTGTCTGCCTGATTCTTCTGACTCTGTTGAGCTCGCGAGAGCTGTTGTTGCAACAGTCTAACCATAGAACTGCGTTGTTGGAGCCAAGCATCTAGATCAGGTATGGCACAGGACTCCACAATATCAATGCCCAAGTGTCTAGGGTGCTGACCATATAGAATTTCAAAAGGAGTGGTATTCAAGGTTGCATGGTAACAACTGTTATACCAAAACTCAGCAAGAGATAACCACTGCTTCCATTGAGTAGGACAGGCATGAACAAAACATCTCGATATGTTTCCAAACATTGGTTAACCCTCTCGGTTTGACCATCCGACCGGGGTGGTAAGATGTACTCATGCGAGAGATCAATTTTCATGATGTTGATCAACTTTTTCCAAACTTTACTAGTGAATACTCTATCTCGATCAGAGACCATAGACTGAGGCAGACCATGAAGTTTGAACACATTATCCATATAAGCCATGGCTACTTGCAGAGATGTGTAAGGATGCTTCAAGGGTATGAAATGTGCATACTTAGAGAACTTGTCCACCACAACCAAAATGCTATCATAGTTATTGGACTTAGGTAAACCTTCTATGAAATCAAGTGTAACCATTTGCCAAGCATATTCAGGGATTGCAAGAGGTTGGAGCAGACCTGGATATTTAACTCTCTCTGGTTTAGCTTGCTGGCAGATATCACAGTGGGCTACAAATTCCTTAATTTGAGCTTTCATGCCTGGCCAAGCAAATAATTTAGCTATCCTTTTGTAAGTAACTGGAAATCCAGAATGTCCACCCAAAGGACTAGAGTGTAGAGACTGTAAAATCGGAGGCCCGAATAGTTGCATTATTTCCAACCCGGACTCGCCTCTATACTTGATAACTCCCCGAGTAAGAGTAAAATGACCATAGGATCCTTGAACTGCAAGTTGAGTGAGAATCTTCACAGTGGTAGGATCAGAGGCATAGGAATCCACTAACTCCTGTAACCAGATAGGCTCAAGCTGGGACATAGCAAAAACTTCTTGAAAAGGATTAGATGGTACTCTTGATAGAGCATCATCCACTCTATTCTCTACTCCCTTTTTGTAACAGATTTTGTATTTAAGACCCATGAGCTTGGTAAGAGCCTTGTCTTTGCCATGGAGTAGTAAGCCTTTGATCATCTAGATGGACCAAACTACTGACGATACGTCACGATAATAAATTCGGCATGTTGCGAGATAAGCTCTTCATCGTTCAACAGCTAAGAGAATAGCTAAGCATTCTTTTCTCATAGGTAGAGAGAGCTTGATTTTTTGACTCCCAAAGCTCTACCGATGTATGCCCTTTGGGTGACCATCTTCTTTGAATGATGACCCAATTCCTCCCCAAGTAGAAGCATCGCCTCTATTTCAAAAGGTTTATGGAGATCGGGGTAATGCCAAAACAGAGCAGGTGACTAGTGCTTGTTTAAGAGCTTGGAAAGAGTCTTCCCGTGATTGAGCCCAAATAAAAACAACACCCTTTTTGAGAAGATTGGTAAGAGGTTTGGAGAATAGACCAAAGTTTTTAACAAACTTCAGCTCAATAACCACTAAGGCCAAGAAAAACTCCTAACTTCTTTAACATTGGTTGGAGTTGGCGAATTCTGAATAATATCTACTTTCTTTGGATCTGTGGCTACACCTTTGTTACTCATAACATGGCCCAAATAAGACAACTCTCGCCAAGCAAAAGCACATTTCTTGAGTTTAACTTTGAATTGATGCTTTTGAAGAATGGCAAACACACGACTACAATATGTTGAATATGTTCCTCCCAAGTCTTGCTATAGATCAAGATGTCATCTATGAAAACAACCGCAAATTTTCTCGAGTATAGAAGCTAACACACGATTTCATCTCATGTTGAAATGAAGCTGGCCCTCCAGTGACACCATAAGGCATAACTTTGTATTCATAATGACCATTATGGGTCTGAAATGCAGTTTTAGGGACATCAACTGGGTCTACCAAAATTTGGTGAAAGCCACTAGACATGTCCAGAGTAGTAAACCATTGAGCTCCAACTAATTTATCCAACAGTTCATCAATGACAGGAAGAGGAAACTTGTTTTTCACAGTCATAGCATTCAGTTTCCTATAATCCACACATAGACGCCAGTCACCAGTCTTTTTCTTTACTAGCAGAACTGGAGAGGCATAAGGACTGTTGCTTTCTTGAATCCAACCATTTTCCAGCAACTGTTTAACTTGTTGTTCTATCTCATCTTTTTGTGCAGCATTGTACCTGTAAGGCCTGAGTCTGAAAGGCTGTGCTCCTAGGGACCAAAGGAATGGTGTGAGCAGATGATCTGGTTGGTGGTAAACCACTAGGGGCTTCAAAATGTTAGAAAAACCGATCAACTATGCCTTGAATCTACGGAGGAATATGAAAACGACTCACCGACTTGATTTAGTTCAACCATACACCCGATTTTATCTTGCTGTTCAAGAGCCGCAAGTTCCCTCTTAGTGATTAGCTCACAGTGCACATGCCTGGGAGAGATGCCCTAAAGATGAATCATCTTTCCTTGATACAAGAAGGACATCCATTTTTCATTCCAATCAACTTGCATTGGACTATACAAACCCAACCAATCCATGCCCAATATGATATCATAACTCGGAGGGGCGGGAACTTTCAAAGTGGTGAAAAAAGCATGACCACCGATCCGCACGGACATACATTGATTTCATGAGTGCATTCCAACGGTTGGCCATTAGCAACCCCGATCTTCATTTGTGTCGGGTAATGTAATCCATCCCTCCATCCGAAGCAAGTGACTCACTAATGAAACCGTGAGTACTCCCGAGTCAATGAGAATAACACTTCTCTACCACCAAGATCTCCAATCATTCTGACAGTAGAGCAAGAATCAGTGCCCTGAGCTGTATCAATAGACATCTTCATAAAATCATTGCCATCGGGAATCTTGTTCTTCAGAACTTGGAGGAGGAGGTGGTGGTGGTGGTGGTGGTGGAACAAAATACTCAATAGTGTCATCACCACACATGATACTCCAAAACTCTTCCACCACATGTAGTGGTACTGTTGTTGCACATTTATGACCGGGATTCCACTTTAAACCACACTTATAACGAGACCCTTTGCTTTTACGTAATTCATCAATGTAGCTGCCTTCTTTAATTTGAGGTCTTGGCGCTTTCCACCGGCTTCTTAGAGGGTCTAGTTGATGATTCCCCTTTGTGGAAAGAAGTGAAACCATTTACGTTTGTTAGACTTGAAATTGGAGAAGGTGTCATTCTTCTTGAAATCTCTTCTATAGAACTCCTTACTTGTTTCTTCCCTGTAATAAAGCAATGTTTGCGGTGTATCCAAATCTCCGGATTATGGACCAAGACCACAACTCTAATGTCATGTTTAAGACCATCAATGAAACGATTAGTGATAGTGGTCAGGCTAAACTTAGGGTCATGAGCCAAGATCGATGAACAAGACTATCAAATTTCTCCACATACTCATCCACAAAGATCGGTCACAATCTAATTACGAACTCCGTCTAAGCAATGCATTATGTTGAGCTCTATCAAATCTATCAATGACAAACCTTACAAAGTTGAGCCCAACCGACACTCTCAATAGCAAAACTAAGAGATCAAGCTTTCCGAAGCACATTCCCCACAAATCGAGAGAGGCCAACTTAGACTTAACGAGAATCGGGGATAGCATACACATCAAAATAATTCTCACTTTTTTTGATCCACGGCTTAGGATTTAAAACCATCAAACTCGGGAACTCAATAGGAGGAATAGCATGTGTATCTTTGGAATGGTAACCGGTAGGGAATCACAAAGACCATAAGTAGGCGAGATGAGATGGGGTGGAGTCACACGAGAGGCAGGGTTAGGAACAACGGTGGTGACCACCACCGTTTTCCACACCGATTGAGCGATCACGAGCCCTTGGCCTCAACCCGGGCGAGTGCACGAAGACTTGGGCAGAGTAGTGTCAATGAACTCAACATCGAACACTTGGTGTGCGAGGAGGATGAAGCGGTTTGGCGTTGCGTAGTATCGATTCGGCGTTGATGTTCTTAAACTCTCACGGAGACTGTCCACATCGGCTTGAACCTTGGGCTTCCACTTTCGGTGAGATCGCCGAGAACGCCCGTGTTGGCCGTCGGCGTGGAGGCGCAACTCGATGCTTGTCATCGATGCTCTTCCTGCGAGCCTTGATGAGCGTGGCGGATCATTGACTTCACCTTCCATCGCAACCATCCGCTTACGCTCGCGAGTCCGCACCGCGGGCGTAGAAGGTACTCGTGGAGCCGCCGCCCGGTTCGTCGGAGTTCTTTGTAGATGCCGACGGCCGCCGCCAAGCGGCGATCGCCGGACTCTCTCGGTCGGACGGTGGGTGGACTTAGTGCGAGTCCGCTCAAAGCGTGGAGCGGTTCGACCGATTGCCGTGAGCGTTTGCCCAACGATCTGAAGTAGCGCGCGGTGGAGAGATGAGGAACGGAGACGACAACCGGAGTGTGCCTCGAGCGCTGGATCAACGATGGTGGTTGGATTTGGGTGAGACTCGACGCACTTGACAAGCAATCGCATCCAAATCGACTTATCACGAGCCTTGTGTCGATTGATCTACGAATCACGGAGGAAACCGAAATCGAAGGCAATCCGATACCAAATGTAAGCATCTCACATATACTTACGACTATGAATCTCTCACATATCCGGTGTTTAACGAGTTTAACAGAGAGTGGCTACAAATTCGAACGATGAACTAGAAAACAAGGTAAACTCAGGCGAGCGGAGAGCTCCACTCGCCTATTCTCCTGGCCGCGACCGGCCGGATTCAAATGATCGATCCCCTTCTCCTCTTGCTTCGATGCCGTGTGTAGTCGCCACCTGCACACCTGGTGGCGCCTTGTAGCGTGGATTGGGCTTGGGCCTGCGCCGGCCGTGCCGGTTCTCCTTCCGGCCCGGTGTTCAAGTCATCGCCGCCTTTGTTCCCGCCTTCGGTCTTGGCCATCATCCTCGGGTTGGCCGGTTCTCTTCGGGTTCGAGTTCTGACGGACGGCAGGGAGTGAGGTCGATATCTTGGCCGACACATGGGGCCGGGACGGAGACAAACCGCCGAGCAAGTTTTTATAGTTGCGCCCGGCGGCGAGGCAAAATAAACTCCGGCGTGGAGGAGCATTAATTGTGGTTGCATGCAACAACACCACATGCAGTCAATAGGTAGCCGTAGCAAAGGAAGGACAACCAATAGGGAGGTGCATGCGCTGTCTCTCGGCCGACCTCAAGCCGGCGCTTGGCATATCGCCCGCTCCACTCTCTCTCTCCTTTTCTCTCTCCCGCCTCAAATTTTTTGCCGATGTGGAGAGCCTCTCGACTGACCGTATCCTTATAATACTCTGCTCCGGGATCGAAGCGTGAGGTGAGCTGATCTGTCGATGCGATGGTTGACCGTTGGTGTGGTAGGCCCGCGTCGGGTTGGGTCGCCACTATCGTCATCGCTCGTCGGCCGTCGCTTGCTCGCTTGTTTTCAAGAAGTAAGGCCACCCCCAACGCTCACGCCTGTCGGGCCGGTGGGATCGGACGAGAAAAGCACGCAAAACGGTGGCCTCGCAGAGCCTAACGGTGGCCTGCATGATTCGGGCTGGTCTCTTGTAGGGGATACTATGGTTTCATATGGTTTCATCTGACAAAAGTCGGAAGCAACTATCGGAGAGCGCGATGGGAGGAAGAGAAATGCTGCTATCCTTTGCTTTCCTCTGCAAAATGCTGAAAAAAGATTCTGGAGAGGAGAAGAGTTGTGTCAGTATAGGGCTGTGGCAGTGGAACGCAGTTGAAAACAAACGAGTGGTCTCAATCACTCCGATCCTACATGTACGTTAGCTTTTTACTGGGGCAATACGTGGGTTGTTGCCTGCGCTGCGCTTGCCGGGGTGTTCTCTTTCCATGCACAACCCAAAAGTTGTTATAGTTTCTGTCACATCAAATCTCTTAGCGCATATATGGAGTATTAAATGTAGGTAAAACAAAATAACTAATTACACAGTTTTATGAAAAGTTCAAACGAATCTTTTGAGTCTACTTAGTCTATGGTTGGATAATAATTAACAAATACAAACGAAAAGTGTTACAATAGTCTAACCCAAAATATTTCACCAACTAAACAACCCCTAAACGGGTTGCCCCTGGGAGCAACCGAAGCGAATTTTTGAAACGAGAAATCGAAATACAAGTAGAATTTGATTGATATACCGCGCTTAGCTAATTTTGCGCTGTAATAGTGGGCTCAGATGTGACGCGTTTAGTATCCAAAGCACATGAGAGCGATGTTGGAGTCTTCGATTGCCACATAATGCATTAGAGCAAGTATTATAATATAGCCAGTAAGCGGTTGTAAGGAACCTTACGCCTTCTCTCGACCTACTCATACAATGGTTAGCTCTTTTCTAATTAATACGGGACTCACTTGTCTATCTCACATATTGCCTTGGTTCTTGTGCCCAAGCCGGTTGTAAGCTTCAGCCCGCTTCTCCTCTCCTCCTTTCTCTCATCCACATCAGCATTTAGTAGAACTACTGTTTTCTAATACTTGCTCTTAATAAATACTGCTAGCTGTCTATAAAAAGAACATAAATAAACATTGCGGCCAAGCATATCGGAAGTCAACTCTACGCTTCGGTGCCCACACGCCTCTTCCCCCATTTCTCTTTATTGGATAGGAGAAAAAAGAACCTTGCGCGACTAGGGTACAGACTGGCACAAGATTGAAGTTTAAACTCGTATACTAGTAATAAAATGCAGGATAAGATCAGAGGAGTTGACTTCATTGCCCCATAAAAAAGAGCAAATAAAATACTTATACAGGAAATCATCAAAGAACTAACAAATGCTCCAAAGGTGTGTTTAGTTGGTGAAATATTTTGAGTGGACTACAGAAGCACTTTTCGTTTGTATTTGATAATTAGTATCTTATCGTGGACTAACTAGGGATCAAATGATTTGTCTCGTACTTTTCAGCCAAAAGCGTGTAATTTATTTTTTGTATTTATCTATATTTAATGGCTGCGTAAATGCGAAAGAGATTTGATATGATAGATGCTGTAGCAGACTTTTTTGAGTTATCTTTTCAGAAACTAAACATGCCGGCAATCTGCCGGCGGCAGGTCAAACCTAAAACGTGCCCCCCAGCACCGCTAATCCCCGCGACGATCCTGCTGTTTTGTCCAACCAAACCGAAGCTTCGTTTTCGTTCCAGCCAGAGCCACCGGAAGCACCCACCCGGCCTCGCGCATGCGGCCCGGTTTCGTTCGTCGTCCGGGAGCGAAATGAAATCTGCCCCAACCGGCGGGTGGCCAACGAATCATTCACCGATCGAGCCTGCTAGCTGCCCGGATCGATCGATTTGATCCGCCGCCGCCGCGTCATCGGCTGGTGATGCCGCTCGCGCTCGCTCCGCTGCGGTTGCCACGTTTCTAGGCGTCGCGGCCACGGCCACGAGCGGCGCGTGAGCGTGCACATGAAAAGCGAGGCAAGCCCAGCGGCAGATCGGTCCCGGCGGCAGGAGTGAGTGCGTGGGTTCGGTTGGGCATCGGGTTCCCGTTGACTTTGCACAGCCCCGGCCTCCTCCACTTGCTTCTGGCTTGTTTCTGGCAGCGGCAAGCAGCCCGGTTCCTGTCGTCTTTTTCGGTCCGGTCCCCGGTGTATGCCGTGTTGCACGTACAACGTTCGTGTGTGTGTTCTCCGTCTCCCCGTTTACTCGCGCATGACAGGGACGGGTCGTTCGTCGCGTCGCGCGCGCATACTTTTCTCCATCTTCTGCGTGGTTGACACACACGCGCGCACAGGCACAACCTGACACCCGTGAATGATCAACCCCGTATCAATACCTTTGTCGTTTTGTCTTGGTATAAAAACACACAAATTGTGTAGGAGAAGATATTGGTCGATTGTATGCTTGATATCTGCTGTAAAAAAACAAAAAACAAGATATGGTGGACAAGTTACATGCTCCTGTACAGTTTCATAAGAAAACATGGTGTATAGGAGTACGACCCAAATGTTTGGTTGACCTGTTCAGTCTAGTGGAGTTGTCGTCGCGTGCGACGTGCATCTAGAACTATTGAACGCTCCAAGTACTCTGGACAATTTGTTGGTAAGAAAACTACTGGTGGTGGAAGAGAGACTGGACCTAATAACACGTGCCCATCAAAGAGCCATATGCGTGGCCGGTGCCACGCGCATGTAGTAGTTGACAATCGAACCTGTCTGACTGTCTGAGAGACACACACATCAATCAAGCAGAAAAAAGATCAAGCTCTAGGCGTCAACCCCACACACGCATGTGCTTTTTGCATGATCGGGACATCAGGTGCATGAACTGAACGGGTAAAACGAACCCGGTGGCGCACGCACGGTTGGTTCAGTGAACCCGGATGGATTGGACGATAGTCGTCAGTCGACGCGTCATCAAATCACACTTGGTATACTAGTATTGTACTACTGCTGGTTGAGCGGCAGCGCTGACCGCTGGAGCCTTGAACGGTAGTAGCTGTTCTCTGTGGCCACGGATCCGGCCTTGTACGTATCTCGTGCGATCGCAATCACGAGCTGTGCCCTCGATCCACGACGAACTCTTCGTTTACTTTGCCTACAAGACACCAGACTCGCTCATCCCAGAACTTGAGATGTGTTTGGTGACTTCTTCGTGGTTTGCCCATTCCTTCGTAACAAGCGCACACAGCTACCGTGCCGCTACGCTGAATCTGTCCGTGATGGACCAGAAGCGGCATGTCATGTGCACGCCGGATCGGTTGGAGGAGGCACGACACCGATGGGTGAGCTCGTCTTTTGTCTCCACGCCGGGATCGGCAGAGTAGAGTAGAGTGGAAAACTCAAACAGAACTCCGCAGCAGCCTCAGCTTCCTACCAAGTAGCACGACCACGATTCATTCCACGGCAGTCCATGACGGAATGTGGAACCGCAGAGGCAAACTATCGGGTTCGGGTGAGCTATCGTTGAACAGCTTTGGGCAGTGGGCACTGTGCTTTCGTCGTCCATCCACCACGCCGTTTGCAACTTGCAACGTCTAGTTTTTTTTTTAGGCAAAACCACTGACTTTTATTCATACTAGGTAAATGCCCGTGCGTTGCAACGGGAAACATTATACCATAATAATAATGTATTAGCATTTGTTGTACTGTTAACTAAAAAGATATTGTAATAATAATGTTTGGAACATCAATGTTACATAGTATCAAAATAATATCAGAATAATTCATATTTGAATGTGTTACACCGGAAGAAACTATGCGTTACAACCAAATTAAGTAACCTATATGACATCCTATTTCCAAGTCTTGAGAGTGCTCCTGTAATTGGTTCGCACAAAAAACAGAGTCCTCCTGTAATTGTTGCAATTGTTCAGCAATGGTCTTGATGATACGGTGCATTGTGTTGCCTTTGAGGCATGGAGAGTCACAACCATGCTCAGCAAATTGAAATAAATCGTACAACCTTCAATTGAATAAATTGTGCCTCGTCTGTTTAGGTACATTGCATAGCCTCTTCGACTAATAATCGATAATGATATGCTTACATGATATTGCCTAATGTAGCCTTGATGAAGCCGTCTCCATCTGTAGGCATGTTTTTCGCATCATGCCCACCTCGACGAAGTTGTCCATTAGAAGCAAGGCTATCATCCTGTCAGGTCTTGCTCGGCGACGATAAAGGAAACAAAATAATCTGGCGGTACTATGAAAAAGAAACTACGTAAAACGAGGAAGCCCTTATAAATTCATTACGCTTTTCAAGACTCTTCGCCATCCAAAAACATAAAGGAAACATTTTACAACGAAAAATCAACAAACCGTCTCCATAAGAGCACCCAATAAATGTGCATGGATCCCCGCATTCCAAATATCTATATCTCTGGTATATTTATTATGAAAATATATTTCACAACTAATCTAAATGTACTTATTTTGTCTCAAAATGTATGTTCTTTTCCAAATAATTTTAGTCAAAGTTTGCCCGCGGTTGACTCCTCGATATATGACAATTGCATGTTTTGTGGACGAAGGGAGTACATCTTTCATACAACATAATCTTTATTCCTACAATAGAATTTTTCCCATCCTTTCTTTTAGATTCCAATCATATTTATTTTAAGTTTTTTTTTTCTTCTAAAATACGGTTGGAGTTCTTATCATGCACCGTATCTTTTTTTTCGTGCATGCAAAGAATGCAAATCTAGTGGGATAAAAATAGTAGTTTCCTTTTCTTAGCATGCAACTGCGGGGTTGTCCTAGCCAAGCATGTGGGGAGCGTTAAGGCGAGAGCGAAGCGTAGGCGGCATACGCCGCTCAGCCGGTAGAGTCCGTGTTTCATTCTTTTTAGTAGTAGGAGATAATGTGGTTTACAGAATTACACACGCCCTCGGGCGACGTCGAGAACCGCACATATCCGCCTTTGTCTCGAAGAAACTAAGCTTCTAGCTATTACATGAGCATCAACATTTGAGCTCCTTTTTTCATGAACAAAATCAACTGATGAGAAATCTAATGATCTCGCTTTTAATTCTTTTATAATCTGGCCATACAATCCCATCCCCGGACCCTTAAGGTTCTTGATGACACTCTCGCAATCCGAGGCAAGTCTCAATGATGACAACGCCCGTGTCGCTCGCCAGGTCCAAGCCCTCCCGACAAGCGGCGCCAAAGAACTTCGGTTACGAGATGCCCTCAAGAACGAGGCCGAAGCTCCTAGGAATGAGCCGCCCAGCTCTCTTGCAATGGCCGCCACAGCTGCCCTATGCGTATTCTTCGACGAGCAAAGCATCCACATTGATCTTCATGAAACCGCTTGAGGAGGAATCCACCTACGCTCTCCCTTGGTTGGGCACCGAGTGTTATCCTTCGGCTTTTCGTGGCGGTTGTAGGGATAGCAACTCCTCACAATATCGCTAATGAACTCATGGGTCGATAGCGGGCTCGGAAGGTGTTCTCATGTATTGCCTTTTAAGCCGGAATACCAAATCGTCCATAATGTCACGGCAACCCTCATCGCATCGGCATGAGGTAAATTATCAAACACTCGACCAACCAGCCCTTGGGGTCATCCTCTTGGATTTCACAGAGATGTTCAATTACATCCTCTTTCTCTAGCGCCCACACACATTTTGTCATATGACATTCGAGTAGAGAATGTTTCCGGGAATCACTTGCCCCCACAAAGAGAGCAATAACCATTTTCAGCCATGTTTCTATGGTGGAGCACATCGGTGATGGTAATGAGGCTTTGATAATCTCCAAAGAAAAATACTAACTTTTGGAGGAACCTTAACCTCGCCAAATAGTTTTCCATTCTCCCTTCGCTTTCTTTTTCTATCGGATATAGGCGTGATACGAGAAAGCGTGCGCGATAAGACTCAACATCCTCGTATGCCGATCTTACCGTAAAGCATCGATGTCTGGCTGGGAAACAAAACGCCGCGGCTTATCCAGGTTCCAAGACCTTGTAGTATTATCGATCAGTTCACTCACTCTCCTTGGCGGGTTCGGTTTCCCTACTGGATCGGCCTACGGAGGCTCTCAGATGGAATCAATCCATACTCCATATGAGGGTGGACTCACCGGATCAATTCTCCCGATCAAGCCCGGTGCAATACTTGTCTTCCATCCGAATACTTGCAACGTCTATGAAGGACCGAAACGGCGACCGGAGGGGGTGAATGGGAGCCTCGATTTTCCTTTTCAATTTTGGGTCATCGGCTCACCCCGACCTCAAAAAGCGAACTCATAAAGATACGAGTGATACACGTTGTCGGGGATATAAATATTGGGCCCCGAGACATTCTCCAAACTATGAGAATCTGCCGGCCCGCCAAGGCCCAAGAAAACCTAGCCTGCTATCATCCCGCACGGGAGGGACGGCCCGACGGACGATGGACCGAGCCATTGGCCACGACGCTCACATGACGACGAAATCGTCCCGCTGACGGCCCACAAAGCGCCCAAATGGAGTCATCACGACGCAAAGAGCTTATTACGCCACGAAGGACCAGGTCAAGGACCTCTACAAAACAACGAACCATGACGTTCCACGCCGGCAAAGGCTAAACCATGGCTCGGACTCGACCACGCATCTCCGGTTTTCGGTCGGGCGGCCTAGCTCACCGGCCGGGAGAAATCTCCGCCGTCCCGAGGGTGGCCTAGCTCACCACCCTCGGGCGCAAAAACTCCGCCTCGCCTGGGGACCAGCTCTCCATCCTCGGGTGAGGCGACCCAACTAGCCCGTCTAGGGTCGCCGACCCTCGGGCGTGGGAGGTCCGTCGGAGGAGAGGGAAACGCCGCATTCAATGCGATTACAGACGGCGAGGCGCCGGTGCCATCGATTACCGATCCAAATCGAACTGCGAATCGTCTCCCCAATCCGACCGATGGGACACAAAGCCGAACCCGTGGCGTGCTCGCCACCCGTACGGAAACGAGGATGACACTTTGTTCATTTCCCGAGCACCGTCAAAAGCGCCCGCGTTGGGCGGACCCTCGGGCACTTGACACGCATAGCCGGCGACCTGCGGGACCGGCCCCTCGCCATGCGGATTGTGAGGGGACGCCTCACAGGACCCTCGGGGCGCGCGCCGGAAGCGGCGTCCACCATCGGATCCGGACGCGTGTCGCCGATCCAAGCAACATCCAAGCCGCCCAACCCCTCGGCGGCGCATGCAACCGGTGCGGCCTCGGGAATTAGCCACCTAGGGCGTCCACACGTATAAACATTATCTCTCTCTTCTCCTATAAAAGGGGGGAGTAATGCCCCATTAGGGGACTCAATTTTTCTCAACTCAACTCCGGTTCACACGGAGGAAACCGCACACCACCACCACCATAACCACGATCGCGGGGCTTGAGACCCGCGTCTCTCCCATGGCCCCTGTAAACCCTGCTGCGGGCTCACCTTTGAGCGCGAGGTAACACAGCGGACACACCCCCCGCTGGGCGTAGGGCCCCGTTGGCCTGAACCGGGATAAAACCGCCGCGTCCCGTGTCCATCTTGCGCTACGCCATTGAGGGAGGGGCACCGCGGCTTATAAATTCTTTATTGCGGCACGAGGCACCCACCGCCTCGAACGCCCGGCGGTTGGCGCGCCCGGTAGGGGCGCCGTGTGCAATCTGCATCTCCATCAGCCCTCATGGCGTTTTTCGCCTTCGTTTCCACCTCGCCGGCCGAGCACGAGCTCCCGCTGAACGCCACTTGTTCTTTGGACGCCGCATTTGTGGCGCTTCGGCCACAACTACGAGATGATCCTTCTACCCGACGTGCCGGTAGAAGGGAGGGCAGCTTATCGCCACCGCGGCAAGCCCATCATCACGGCCGCCAGCGCAAGGTGGGCAAGGTGGACCATCGGCAGCGCGGCGCGTCCAAACAACGGATTACGAATCCGTCGGCGTATCCCCGGCGCCAACTCGCGAAGGGCTCCCGGAACCCTAGGCCCCGAAATACCTTACCCGCCACCCACTCGTGGCGGTACCCCGAAACCCTAATCGTCGAAAAACGCCTCCGTTCCGGACATCCCGGAGGAGTCCCGGTGAATCGTCGCCCGGTGAAACCTCGGTGGAAGCCTTCGCCCGGAGAGAGCACGAGCCGACCACCACGTCGTTCCACGGGAGCGTTATCCCTTGGACATTCACTGGAGGAGCGCCCTCCACAGATGCGACGGACGATTCCGTCATACCACCCCCCTCCGGGTTCAATTGGGGCCCGGGTCCCGGGCGAAGGGACTCGCTCTACCGTCCGAAAATCGAAACCTCCTCCAGCGTTGCGGCGACCGCACCGACGATGAAGACGAAGTACTATGACCCCACGCGGGAATGCTTCAATGTCGAGATCCCGCCCGCAGGATGGCGATTCAGCGGCGTCTCCAAATAAGACGACGCGGGCGCATACGGCCACGACGAGCTCGGCGCGGGCGGCTTCCGCCCGGCCCATCCGAGTAGCGGCGCCCGGCACTGCGGACCAAAACGCCCGCCTCGGAGACTTGCGAGAACGAATCCGGCGGAATACGCCCGACCGGGCGGCCCCGAGCAAAACATCCGGCGGGGAGCGAGCTCGGCACAGCAAGCCCCGAGGGCACCTCAAGCTCACAATGACGGCGGACGCGGCGGACCGGGCCGGAGTGCCTCAATCCCGAGCATAGCGGCCCCATTCAACGAGCCCGACCTCAATGTGGCGGCGGCCGCCATGTTGGTACGAGAAATGCCCGGAGCCCTCCACTACCGAGGGTAGGCGCATCTGAAGGCCTCCGTCAACTCCTTGACAAGGCGGGCGGTGCGGCGAGAGGATTAGCTTCCGGGATCGGGCCGTGACGTCACGGCGGCGAGGAGGAATCGGGCGGTTGGCGGGGCTCCGTCCACCGGATCGGCCGAGCCCGGCAAGGCCGGTCCGGGGCGCGCCTCGGCGACAACCGTTGCAACCGCCCGATGCCGAAAACGCGCCAGAAGACCCGCACCGCGACGCAACCGAGGGCGCCCCCGACCTCGGGGGCGAGATCGAGCAATGACGGCTGGCTCGCCACGAAGGTGGCTCGCCTCGAGGGCGACAATCGGGACGCCAACGCCGCGAGCGGTCGAGGGACCGAGGGTACTCCCCGATCCGCCGGGCCTCGAGCCTTCACTAGGGACATCGGGAGGGCACCACCCCTGGCTTTTTGTGCCCCCGAGCCATCTCGAGAAGTACACGGGAGAGAGACCCGTCCCGAGGTATGGCCGACGACTATCGGTGGGCATGCCAGTTCGCAGGGCACACGATGACAAAGTGATAATCGGAAATTTGCCCCGTACCTCTCCGGTGTGCGAGCTTGGCCGGGAACACCTTCCACCCAACCTCATATCAAACTGGCGGACTTAGTGAGAACCTTCCGCGGAAACTTCCGGGGCACATACCTACGCCCGGGTAACTCGTGGGATCTCCGAAATAGCAAAAAATCCGATGAATCCTCTCGGCGACTACATCCGGCGCTTCTCCAAGCAGCGGACCGAGCTCCCCTAATGTGACGGATTCGACGTCATCGGGGCCTTCTTGGCGGCAGCACTTGCCGAGACGTCGTGGAAGAAGCCGGGCGCCGAACTCCCACCGAGGCAAACGAAATGATGGACATCGCCACCAAGTTCGCCAACGGTGAGGATCTTTGTCGGGGCCCTGTTCAATCGTGGCTCGCAAAGGGAAAGCGCAAGGAAGAGGAGCCCGAGGGATCGCAACCTCGGGAGGGCAAGAAGAAAAAGAAGAAAGATAAGGGCCGCAAGGGCAAGGGCCACGCCGCCTTAGCGGACGATGAAGACATGGTGGCCGCGGTCGATCGCAAGGGGCCCCGACCCCGTCACAAGAAACCTTCGATGACATGCTCAAGAAGCCATGCCGAACCATAGCTACCCGTCAAGCATACCCTCGGGGAGTGCAAGAGGGTACGCCAACATTTCGCCAAGCTCAAGGCCATCCCCGAGGGTGAAGAAGAAGAGGCTCCCGAGGGTGGCGCCAAGGGCAACGAGGAGTTCCCGAAGGTGAATAATCGCTTCATGATCTTTGGCGGCAGCACCGGCCAATATGTCCGTCGCGACAAATAAGCAAGAAGGAGCGTCGGGAGGTCTATGCCACGGAGCCAAAGAACCCCGAAGCTGCGCAAGTGGTCGGACCAGCCACCACCTTCGACCCGGTCGGATCACCCCAAAGACATTCCGAACCCGGGGCTTATCCAATCGGTGGTGGATCCCATCATCGCCAACACTCGGCTCACCAAAGTCCTTATGGACGGAGGGAGCAACCTCAACCTCATCTACGAAGAAACCCTCGACCTCCTCGAGGTAGACAAGTCCAAGATCCGCCCCGGAGGGCCGGCATTCAATGGCGTCGTCCCCGCAAGGGCAAACAAGCCCCCGGGCGGATCGACTTACCGGTTTGCTTCGGTGACCCCTCGAACTTCGTGCAAGAGACTCTCACATCCGAGATCCTTGGGGTCCGCGGTACTTACCACGCACTCCTCGGGGCGGCCTGTTACGCCAAGTTCATGGTCGTCCCCGAACTACACGCACCTCAAGCTCAAGATGCCGGGGCCGAAGGGTGTCATCACGACCGCCCCTCACACCATCATGCATACGAAAGTGCGGCGTGGAGGCGTGGAGTATGCCGAGGCACTCGCCATTGCCGAGGGCACTCATCGCCGATCGAGAAGAGAAGCTTTGACGAAATCACGATCGAGCATGAGGCCAAGCGCCGCTATTGGAGCTTCGAGCCCTCCTCGGGCACTAAGAAGATCCCACTCGATCCCAAGAACCCGAAGGAGAAGCCGGCTGACCATCGGCTCGGACCTGGATCCGAAATAGGAAGCCGTGCTCGTCGACTTCCTCCGCCGAATGCCAAGACGTTTGCGTGGGGACCCTCGGACATGCCGGGCATACCGAGGGATGTCGCCGAAACACTCCCTTAGACATCCGGCCGGGCTCAAAGCCGGGCATGCAGCGCTTGCGCCGTTTTGATGACGCCAAGCGAAAAGATCATCGGGCGAGGAGATCCACAAGCTACTTTGGCCGGATTCATAAAAGAAGTATTCCACCCCGAGTGGTTAGCTAATCTCGTATTAGTAGAGAAAAAGAATGGGAAATGGCGGATGTGTGTGGACTACACTAGTCTCAACAAAGCATGTCCGAAAGTTCCTTTCCTTTGCCTCGAATCGACCAAATTGTCGACTCCACTGCGGGATGTGAAACATTGTCCTTTCTTGACACGTATTCGGTTATCACCAAATCAAAATGAAAGAGTCCGACCATTTCGCGACCTGCTTCATAACACCCTTCGGGATGTATTGCTACCTCACCATGCCCTTGGTGAGGAACGCCCAGGGCGACATACCACGCGGTGCATGCAAATCATCTTCGGGAACTCATCGGAAGGATCGTGGAGGCCTACGCCGGCGACATAGTGGTCAAATCAAGAAAACGCCGGACCTCGTGGGCGACCCTCGGAAACCTTCGCGTGCCTAAACAAGAAGGGAGTCAAGCTCAACACCGAAAAATGCGATTCGGGGTCCCCGAGGGATGTCAGCGGGTTTTATCGCCTCTCAACGAGGCATCGAAGCAAACCCGACCAAGGTTGACGCAATCACCAAGATGGGTCCGATCCAAGATCTCAAGGGAGTACTGTAAGGTCATGGGCTGCCCGGGCTTCATTAAAAGCGAGTTCATCTCACGCCTCGGGGAAGAAGGGCTCGCCCTCTACCGGCTCCTTCGCAAGTCCGGTGCTTTGCTGGACCCCCCGAGGCCGAAGAGGCCCTCGGCGACCTCAAGAAGCTCCTAACAAACCCACCGGTCCTAGTACCGCCAAACCCAGAGAAACCCCGCTCTTATCGTCCACGACCACTACCCGTAGTCGGTAGCGGTGGTCGTAGTCGAAGCGTCGGGAAGAGGGACACACGTTGCCGGTTCAAGCATACATTTACTTCATCGGTGAAGTCCTTTCCGACACCAAGACAAGGTATTCGCAGATCACGAGAAGCTATTATGCGCCATCGTCGCGCACGAAGGAAACCGCCACTACTTCCTTGCGCATCCGGGGCCTGCGTGGTATCCCTCGTTCCCCCTCGGGGAGATCCTCCAAAACCGAGAGGCCACGGGGAGAGTGGCGAAGTGGGCGGTGGAGCTCATGGGCGAAAGTATATCGTTCTGCCCGCAAGGCGATCAAGTCTCAAGTCCTAGCCGACTTTGTGGCCGAAAGGACGAACCTGCAACTACCCCCGCGCCATCCAAGCGAAAGTCTTTGGACCATGTACTTTGATGGATCCATGATGAAGGCGGTGCGCTGGGGCTGGTTTGCTCTTCATCTCACCCCTCGGGATTCACACGAGGTATGCCATCCGGCTGCATTTTCCGCCTCCAACAACGTCGCGCAGAATACGAGGCGCGGGTCAACGGTCTCGGATCGCGGCGGACCTCGGAATCCGACGGTTGGAAACCGGGGGATTCGCGAGTTGGTCATCGACCAAGTCATGAAGGCCTCGGCGTGCCACGACCAAGATGGAGGCGTATTGTCGGGAAGTGCGCAAATTGGAGGAAAAATTCCATGGGCTCGAACACAAGCATACGCCGAGACGCTACAAACGAGGCCGCGGATGAACCGGCCAAGGTCGCGAGAACCCGAGGTACCGTTCCCCGAACGTCCTCACCCGAGACCTCGATAAACCCTCGGTCAAGTACACCCCCCCGGGAGTAACCACCGGGGGGCTCACGAGGGCACGCACGCCAGCCACACCGAAGCTATGGCGGTCGACCAGGTCCCCCGACCGGAGAAAACCGCTAATGGAGTACCTCACCCGGGAGAGCTACCGAGGATAAGACCGAGGCTCGCCCGATTAGCCCGAATGGCGAAATCCTTCACACCGATTGGAGAGAAAGGGGAACTCTACAAGAGAGGAGCCTCGGGAGTATACATGCGATGCATACCCTCGGTTTGAAAGGCCAAGAACCCTCGAGGACACTCACCGAGGGGAGTGTGGCCATCACGCCGCCCCGAGGACTCTAGTCGGTAAAGTCTTGAGGGCAAGGCTTCTCGGCCCTCGGCGGTGCGAGACGAACCAAGTCGTGCGTGCAAAGCAAAGAATGCCAATTCTACGCACGCAGACGCACCTCGACTCAAGCACTTGCAAACCATACCTCTTACGTGGCCATTTGCGGTGTGGGGACTCGACATGATTGGGCCCCTAAAAGGGCGCCCGGAGGACACACTCACGCCCTAGTCACCATTGACAAGTTCTCCAAATGGATCGAAGCTCGACCCGTGGTGAACCCTCACACGAGGGAAACGGTGAAATTCTTTACGGATATCATCTCCCGTTTCGAGTCGAACTCCATCATCACGGACAACGGAACCAACCGTGGGGAAGAAGTTCCTCGACTTTTTGCGGCGACTATGGCATCCGAGTGGATACCTCGGCCGTAGCACACCCGAAGACCAACGGTCAAGTGGAGCGTGCCAACGGCATGATCCCGCAAGGGCTCAAGCGAGGATCTTCAATCAGCCTGAACCAATACGGAAAAAGGTGGTACCAAGAGCTGCCATCGGTTCTATGGAGCCTTCGAACAACGAAAAGCCGAGCCACGGGGTTCACCCCATTCTTTCTAGTCTATGGGGCGAGGCAATCTTGCCTACAGACATTGAATATGGGTCCCCAAGGCTGCGAGCCTACACCGAGCAAGGCAACCAAAGAAGCGAGGCAAGACTCCATCGACCAAGTAGATGAAGCCCGAGACGCGTTGCGCTCCCGCACTCGAGATACCAACAAGCTTTGCGCAAGTATCACGCCAAGCGGCTAAAGCCTCGGGAGTTCCAAATCAACGACCCCGTGCTCAAGGCGAAGACGGACAACAAAGGGCGTCACAAACTCACGCCACCACCCTCGAAGGGCCTTATTTCATCGCCCAAAACATTAAGGCCCGGGACCTACAAACCGAAAACGAGAAGGGCGAAGTCTACTCCAACGCTGGAACATAGAACAGCTACGTCGCTTCTACCCTTAAAATTCCGCACTAGAAGTCAAACATCGGTGTTTTTTTTCACTCAATAAAAGATCTACATCTTTTACGAAAAAGTGCTTCTCGTGTAAACCTTAAGGAGTCTTAGCCTCGTCCGGCCACAAGACTAAAAAACTCCCTCGGGGGCTACATGGGGGACCCCCTGAGGACCCCCTCGAGATCCCCTCCCCTTCCTTTTTTTCAAAACTTTTTTTTTTTTTCAAAGGAAAAAAGTTTTCTTGCGCATTCTCTAAACAATCGTTTAAGTTGCGAAGGTCGCTCACGCACAAATCCAAAGCAAGGTAGCGAGGCAAACGGACCGCCCCTAGTGGCATCCGTATGGATCGCCCGATGGCGCCCACGGTTACCATTTCACGAGTGGAGAAAGCAAGCGACCCGGCCACACAATAAACGAACAAATTCGAGAACGCAACATGAACATAAAATGCACCCGCCAAGGCCATAGACCTCGGGCGCGCCATTGTTTATATACATCCATCTCACAAGCTCCAATTTTTCCATACAAGGAGAGGTCGAGGGGGGGATGGGCTTCATCCACTTGCGCCTCACGGCCAGCGGCGAGGAAGCTTCGGCGGCGAGCAACACCCTCGACAATCGCTTCCCCAGGGAGGCGTCGGACCACCGGGCGCATCCTCGGGCTGGGCGTCCACCATCTCCCGGTGTCGCCTCATAGGTTGATTCTATGGGGAGCGGGGGACACACTTCATCCTCGAGCGGGAGGCCAACCGGGTCGCGGCGCCGTCCACGAGTCGTACAGCGTCGAGTCTTGGCGGCATCGGCAACATCCCTCTCGGCGGGATCAACTTCCTCCTCGTCGTCGGAACCGAGGAAGAAGCCTTTCGCAACGCCGTCCGGCACATTGGACTCCATCGGGGAAGTGAGAACGAAAACGGCCATACATGTCCGCCGCCGGGACGGAAGGGCGTTCGAGCTCGGACCGAGGTAGCCACCCACGGCGCTCGGGCGGGGCGCGTCTTTGAGGGCCAACCTCCCGAGGTTGTCGCCCCAAAGCGGCCGACGAAGTCCGACAAAGGCCTCTTCCGGCTCTGGTGCGACTTCGCTCCCTGCTCCGGCCTGCGCCGGCGTGGCGGCGGTGTTCCGCGGCCTCGGTCCGGACCTTCTCCGCTTCGAAATTGGTGCTCAAACCGAGTTAACAAGACAAGGCGGTCAAGGCAAAGCTCACTAAGGAAAAAAGCACCTTGGCACTTCAGCTGCCAGCCCAGCATCACGCCGGTGCTCATCCGCGGCGACTTGCGGATCTCCTCCTTCTCCCTCCCGAGGGTCTCCCCTCGGACACCAACTCGCCAATGCGAGTGTTCAAGGCATCGCACATCTCCGCCGCCGTCGCCTCCTCCGGGACCGGGTCCCGCTCGTCATGGGCCTCCTTCAAGACCTGGAGGGACTGGATCCGAGCCTCTTCAAAATCATGGCTCATCGAGCCATGTCGGCCGCCACTTTGCTGGCCTCGGACCTGGCCTTGACAACCTCGGCCTCCAGGGTCCGCCGTTCGGACTCCCTCTCCTCGGCAAGGGCAGCAAGCCGGGAGGTCTCGCTCTGGGCCTCGATCAACTTTACCCGAGTTTGACCAAGGGCGTTCCGGTTCGAACGTTCGGCGAAGGAGCTCGGACTTTCCCGGCGGCGGCGGAGGTCTGCAACGCAGCGATACTACTCATCAAGACACAAGCACGAAGACATGCGGCGATAACCGTTAAAACACTTACCGCGTCGACCTCTGCAAGTCGGCCGGTTATGACGTCCCCCGATCCTCGCCAAGCCCTCGGCGGCCACCGCGGATCTGCTCGTGGGTTCTCCACTCCGGGACCTCGGGGCGGTCGTCGACCACCGCGGCGGCCTGGCCCCGGGCGTGCCACCCAAGGTCAAAAGGCGGACCGCCCCAGCGGGTCGGCTCGAGGAATATATCTCCTCCACCTAACTCCCGCAGCTCAGGAACCCGGACAATGAGAAGTCCGGGGCCCTCGGGCCCGACCCACGGGCACCGTCCTCGTCATGGCGAAGACGACGCCGCCAAGGGGCTGCCTCGAACCCGGACACGTGGAGTAAGCGGGAAGTCGGGGTTGTACGCCTCGTGAACCCCGGATCGGCGAAGGTCGGCCAAGCGGGGACTTGCGGCGTCTCGCCGCCATGAAGAGCCTCCTCTTGCGAGAACTCCCGGACAAAGGGCCCGACTCCTCGGGGTGGGCGCGGCGCGCCGACCCCCCCGAATGGCGCCGTCGCTCCGGCACCAAGCTAACGTCATGGGCCACCCGCCCGAGCCCTCCGTATCGACCACCATCGGCTGAGTGGCCGACCCACCATCGCCACCGGGGGCCTACACCACCTCGGGGTGGCCTCGGCGGCCCGGCTCGGTCCGTCCCCCAGGGGCTCGGGGCTGGCGCCAGGGAGGACTCGGCGAGGCGTCACGATATCTTGGCGGGACGACCCCGACACTGGGGCCCCGGCCCGAGTAGGCAGCTAGCCTTCAAGGCTTTCTTGGGGTGCGAGGGCCAACGAGGCGGCCCCCCGTTTCCCGAAGTCAAGAACGTGTCGGGACAAAGCAATCATATGCCAGAGAAGAAGGTCAAGATCGCGAAAGGCGAAAGGAAACTCAACGGCTTCGAGGGATCGCCCTCGGCGTTGACAAGGCTCGGGATAGGCTGCGACCTCGGCGTCGCACTCGGCGCGCGCTCTCCCCACAACGTTAAATGCGCACGGGGCTGGATCGGGGCCGACGGTCGCCGGCTCGTCCCCGAAACCGTGCCGCGCGCCGGGGGTACCCGGCCCGTGTCGTCGACTCTTCTCCTCGGACCTCACCCCGCGGCCGAGGTGCCTACGTGGCCCGACGCCAATGGTCCCGAGGACTCGGCCGGAAGAGCCCTCGGGCGCACCAGCGTCAGCGGTCCCGGCGCGCCTCGACGCTCGGGCTCGGGTTCGTAACGGTCCCGACTTGGTCGGGAGCCCCATGGCTCGGTTTATCCGAGCCGCCACGTCGTCATCGGACGAGTTCACGCAGAATGATCCTCGGATCCTCGTCCTCTTCGGTGGTCGAGGTGTCGTGACTCGCCCCGCTCGCTGCCGGCCCGACGCTTCTCGGAGCCACGTTTCTCTTCTTCCTCTCCTCCTTCTTCAACGCCCGGCGCCGTGAGCTCGCTTCGAGCATGGTTCGCCGCCCGGCGACGGCATCCAATGCCGCACAGGCGGAGGGGAGTCGCGGTAATCCAGGCGGCCCTGCCGGAAGAAAGAGTGAGAACTGCCATGGCGACAATGCACCGGCAATGCAAGGACACCAAGTCAAGAAGCACTTACCGGGGGAGATATACCCTCGGTCGGGCGCATGGGGATCTCGGGGATACGTGTCGGGGTGTTGGACCCCAACGCATCCCTCACCCTCTTGGCCGGGCCATCGGTGGAAAGCGAAGGCCCGACATCCGCACGCACCAAGACCGGGCGGCCTCGGGGGTCATCGGCACATGAGCAAAGGGCGAGCCATCAACGGCAACACCCGACGCCGATGGAAAGCGGCAACCACGGCAAAGCGGCATTCACGTCCTTCCCTCGGAGCCGCGAGAATCGCCTTTGCCTTAGGCCCTCCAACCAATGATGATCCTCCGAGGGGACCCCAGTTCCACTTCTGCGGGCGTGCTTGAGGACACGCCCGGTGTACACGGGAAGCGCGTTCGCGTCGTTGAGGTAGTAAACCACCGATCTTGCCACCCCTTGTTGGAGGAGGTGAGCTTAGAGATGATGTACCCATCAGGCTCGGTTCGGCCTCGTCTGCTCGGCGTACACAGCGCCTGACCTCCAACGCGCGCGCCCTCGTGGTTGGCCCTATGCGCCAGGCGGTGGTAAGGTCCGCCTTGAAGAACCACAACCAGAGGTCCCAATGCGGCTCGATCCCCCGTGAATCCCTCACAAAGGGTGACGAAGATGGCAGCCTGGGAGATCGAGTTCGGGGCGGATGATGAAGCTCGATTTCATAGTAGTGGAGGATCGCCCAATGAACCGGCCTGCCGGCATACCGGCCGCGCCGGTGAAGATCCATCAAGCTCACCACGTAGCCATCGGGAGGGTTAGGCTCCTCCTCGGTCCAATCCGGAGCAATCCACTCCCGCGCCGCTTCATCGGTGCGGGGGCGAAGAAGCCCTTCATCGGCGAGGCGCTGGAGTTTCTCCTCCGTCGCTGTCGACCTCGGCCACGGCTCGGCATCAAGCACCTCCCTCACGCCGTCACCGCTACCCGACCGCGCCATGGGTAAAAGAGAGGCGAAGGGTGGCAACCGCTTAGCAACCCCCGATCACACGAGCACGAGGCAAGTGAATCTCTCCCTTAATCTCTCCCACACTATCTCTCTATCTCGATTCTTTGCGGCAAGAAGGCAAGAAGGCGATGGCGGCGCATGGGAGTAACTATCCGCGCGCCCAGCGACCCCACATTTATAGGGAAGGGAAGGCAAACCGCCCCGGCCGGGCAATCGAACCGACTCTGAAATGGACGGCCCATGATGGGCCGAACCGCTCATCCAACATCCAAGCGCGCGGTGGTGGAACCGTCGGGTGCATTAATGCACCTTGGCGGAACCCTCGGTCTCCGCCCACGACAAGAAGGCGTAAGGCAGCGTCCCATCGGGGCTACAACGATCGCGCCACCTCGGGCGTGGCGACTAGACGCCTGCTTCGGTCGGGGGGTAAAAGCCGTCGGCCACCCATATCCAGCAGGCGCCCGACCCTGAGGGGCAAAAAAGTCAGTCCGTTGACGGTTCCCCGCCCCCGGCGAAAACCAAACGAGCCTCGGGCTGACACACCCTACGTTCCGAAGGTTGCCCGGGGCTGGGCCCACGGGGGTTTCTACAATCGCCTCGGGATAACCCGAGCCCAGGGGCGGGAGGGAAATGCACAACCAGCCATACCCGGGCCCCACGGGGCTCGGATTTCCTGAATGTGTATAAGGCCGCGGGTCTGCTTATAGAGATGTCCCATCCGTGGGAGGCCCACAGGCCCTCGGGGTTGGTCCGCCCAAACCCGGATCCGCTAATGGTCCCAGGTTCTCATGGGGTGAATCACGGATCACATAGCCGACCCTTGCTCGGCAAGGGCACGCGAGGGCACCCCGCTTAAACAGACCCGCTGCGCTCACCGGAGCACGACACATTCGGCTTACGGGGCATTGTGGACGTGTCTCCCCTCCTCCCTCCCTTTCGGGAGGGCGACAGAGGAGCGTATAATCAAAGTCGAGGAGGCCCGGGTCGGCCTTGCGCACATGCGCGGGCCTCGGGCTGCCCACGCAAAAATGAACGAGACTCGCACAAATAAGCGCAAATTTAAGAGTTGTTTCGGTCTTGCCGGTAGCGCGAGATATAAAAGACCTCGAAGGAATCCGCCATTCCATTCGAGGCCTCGGGGGCTACACCAACGGAAGCGCTCGCGCGCACCTTGTAGACGAACCACCCTGAAAAACAACAAGGCGGCGGGAACGGCGGGAACCCCCGGGCAAGTCCACACTCGCTCGGGGGCTCGGGGCTACTTGTCGGGGACCTAAATATTGGGCCCCAGACATTCTCCAAACTATGAGAATCTGCCGGCCTGCCAAGGCCCAAGAAAAACCTAGCTTTGCTATCATCCCGCACGGAGGGGCGGCCCGACGGACGATGGACGAGCCATTGGCCACGACGCTCACATGACGGCGAAATCGGCCCACGGACGGCCCACAAAGCGGCCCAAATGGAGTCATCACGGCGCAAAAGAGCTTATTACGCTCACGAAGGACCAGGTCAAGGACCTCTACAAAACAACGAACCATGACGTTCCACGTCGGCAGAAGCTAAACCATGGCTCGGACTCGACCACGCATCTCCGTTTCGTCCCGAGGCTGGCCTAGCTCACCAGCCCCGGAGAAATCTCCCGCCCGTCCGGGGTGGCCTAGCTCACCACCCTCGGGCGCAAAAACTCCGCCTCGCCCGAGGGAGACCAGCTCTCCCATCCTCGGGTGAGGCAGCCCACCAGCCCGTCTAGGGTCGCCCGACCCTCGGGGCGTGGGAGGTTCCGTCCGGAGGAAGGGAAACCGCCGCATTCAATGCGATTGACGGCGGCGGCGCCCGGTGCCATCGATTACACCCAATCAAATCGAATCGCCGAATCGTCTCCCCAATCCGACCGATGGGACACAAAGCCGAACCAGTGACGTGCTACGCCACCCGACACACGTGCTAACTAGTAGCAAGATATCAAACGCGAAGAGTTAGGCATAATGAGTTCAACGAAAACAAACAGAGATCGAATCGAGCTCGAATCGACCAAACTGTAGATGAAATAGCCTAGCTGAAAAAATGGGGCTCAAAAGACAGTACCAACAACCACAAGGAACGAACTCACTGCTGGACAAAGGCAACGAGACACAAAGCTGTGCTGATGAAAAGGAAAAATTACGAGCTTAAATCTTGAATAATTATGCCATTAAAGCTTCCTGCAGAGTGAGAGTGACAATGCACAATTATCCAAGTCAAATGCGAGATACTGAAGCTGCTACACACTATCCAATTCTAGCTGTACAATAATTTCAGATAAAAGCATGCAGTAATCTTGGAGTATATCGTTAATGCTAGAGTTATCAAGTGATATATAAATTAATACTCCAAAGACAAGCTCATGAATGCAAACAGTAGCAATTCACATGTGCAAGAAAATGAATTACGTACTGAACTTGAGCTCTTCCAATTTCCAATCAACGAAGTACTAGTTTCTTGCAGAGAGAAAATGAAAAGCTGTCCGCTCTCCGCCTCGAAGTCGCCAAGTCATCCGAGCTCCCCCGCCTCGCCTGCACGCCGTCGTCTTGACCCGATCGACACGGTCCCGCCACGCCCTCTTGCATTCGTTGATGTCCCGGATGTCAGCCACCATGGCCACCACCCGGCGATCCGGTCCCTCGCTCCAAGCCTCACGTCCGTCCTTCACCTCCAAGGTCCGTCGGCCCGGCACGCCCTCCTTGGCCCCTTCACCTCGCCGTCGGCTACCATCTCCGAAGCTCCACACCCTGTACAACACGAACCAAGAGATACGTCTTCGACACACTCCACGTGTGCCGGTGAACATAGCCGAAGCATAAAGAATAAAGGAAAATAGAATTAAAATGTTGACTGTTGACAATCACTCAATCACAAAACTAAACACATGTGACCTAAATCAACCATGTGTTCGCAATCTCCCCTTGATGAGTGCATTGTCAACATTCAACACAAAGACGTAAAGAAGGTATAAGATAGCACATCCAGGTGAACAAAAGCTAAGACAAAGTCACTGGATAGCAAACATGGAGCAAAAACTTGGTTCCCAAAGACATGGGCAAAAGGCTCGACACAACCAAGCTAAGCAAACAGCTAGTCCTCAAGAAGAGGTAGAACAGGCTCAACACCACTAGCACAGCTCCAAACCAATTACTTTCACACACAAAATGGCTAGACCCTCAAGACAGAGGCAAAGGCTCAACACATCTAGCTCAAAGTGCTACTCCCCTGAAAAATGCAAATCTTTTCTTTGTATCTTTCTCCCCTTATTGGCAAATGCACTAATCAAGCTATGAAATGCATGAAAATGCAATGAGGGAGTTTCAAGTTTATAGCAATCCAAATGAGAAGATGCTCTAGGTAGTGTCACGGCAATAAAATCAAGTGCTTAACTCGGTGCTCAAACTGATCAAGAGATATGAAATATGGCTTAAAGGCACTTTGATTCAGTTTTAAGCATTTCGAAAAAGGTGTCCACCACAAAGAATAGCACATAGCACAAGTAAGCTGGAAATCTACCAAGTGCTACACATGTATATCAAGTGAGTGTAACATCCCAGATGTTAATATACAATTAAAATTTTGATCATGTCATCATTGCATTGCAAAGCATCCATGCTTTTGCATAACCTCCTATGCATTAATTAAAAATAAGTTTAATTGTTTAGAAATTGTTTGTGCTCAGGGGGTTAGAGTGATTTTATGTTGATCACATGTTTTTGATCCTAAGTGTGTTGTTGTATGATGGTTTGGTAGTATAGGTTGGGAATCTGAAATTTGAGTCAAATTCAAGTTTGAATTGAGCTCCAAAAACCCTAAATTCCATTCTTTCTTTTTACCCCCTTTTCTTTTATTCAAAATTTAAAAAAGAATTTGGGTATGGTTATTAAAGCAATTTTGTAGAGTTTTCAAAGTTGCACAAAGTTGGTATTTTGAGTTTTCAAAGTTTAGTTCAAAAATTTAGAGTAATTTTGAAAATACCAAAATTAGGGTTTTGTCCTCTTTTGATTTAAAAACCATATTTCAAAAATCTAAGCAAAATTTGCAAAAATTTCCAAAAGCCAAGTTGTAGATCTTGTTTTGATATACAAAAGAGGTGTACAAAGTTTTTGAAGTTTTTGAATAAATTTTGAAGTAATTTTGAATTCAAATTTGTCCCTTTTGACCCCATTTCAAAAGTCATATTTAGAGGCCGAATTTGAAAAAATCTTCCAATTGTGAAAATTGTAGATCTTGAAAAATTAGGCTAAGTCACTTTTTGGAGTTTTTCAAGCTCAGTTCAAATTTTGGGAGAATTTGACAAATTTCGAAAAAGTCGTTTTGAGTGCTACTGGAACGGTAGATCCCCTGCTCACCTCCATGCCGCCATGTCGCCGGCGTCCGCCGTGGTCATCTCGACGATTCGGCCGATCCCGCGCGTCACCAGCTACCTGGCCAAGTTCGCGAAGTCGCCATCCACGTCCTCGACCTCTTCCTTTCTCGTTTAAGACGACGAGGGCGTCGGTTTCTTCTTCTTCTTTCCGTCTTTGCCGTCACCGTCGATTCCGTCCGCCGGCGAACTGCACCGCCACCACTCCACCTCTCATCGTTCCATCTAGCCACGAGCTTCGCAACTTCTTTGCGCTTCTTTTTGAGCCAACTCGTGCCTTGTCACCGTAGCCAGGAGGCACCCAGCGCGCCGTCGTCTTCTTCCGTGGCGGTTAGGCGCCGCCCGCATCACCTCGCCCGTCGTCCGTTGTTTCGGTGAGACTTCGAGGAAAACCAGCTAGTGCTTTGGGATCGCCTCGACGATGTGGTCATGGTCGGCTCGACCGTTTTGTCTTTGCCCTGCAGGATTCGCCGGAACGCCGAGCTTGCCACCGGGGAGCGCCGCCGCCGCCGCTGTCACCGTCGTCCAACCATCTCCACCCCGTCCTAGCCTCAACCGACGTGAGCATCGCGCTCGTGGTGAGCTGCTGCCCATGACCGTGTCGATCGTTTTCCTTTTCTCGCATCGTAGTCGTCGGAACGTCGACGCCGACGAAGCCCCGCTGTGACCGCGCCCGCCGCGTGAAATGCCGCCACCGCGTGGAACTCGTTTAGGCTCGATTAAGTTAGGGGAAAGGGTCGCCCGTGGGTGTTCGGTTGGTTTGGTCACGGCGCCGTGTCGTCGGGTTTAGCTCAGGTGAGCCGCGCCACCGCTCGCCACCGCGCCGCCGGTGCCGCCATGGCCGCCGGCAAGGGTGCCTCGGTGCCCTAGGGGCGTGGGTTTGGAGTGCCGGGGAGGTCGCGGGACATCGAGGGAGTCAAGAGGGGGCAAGTCGCGTCGCCGGTGAGTCGCCGCCGGTGAGCTAGCGCCGATCAACGCCGGCCGCCGCCGCGTCGGCCAGCGGGGCTCGCCGTCGGGCCGGGTCCGCCATCAGCAAAGCGGGCCGGGCCGCACATAAGGCCGGGCCGTGGGGTGATGGGCTGATTTAGGCCCGAAGGCGGGTTTTGTTTTAAATGTGTTTTATTCAATTTCTTTTATGATGAATAGTGCTGAACTTTGTGATTTTTGTATAAATTCATATACTTATTCAAAAATTCTGAAAATTTTTGTGTAGCCTTCCCATGAGTATATCTACCCATGAAAAATTTGAAACCTTGATTTTGAGTAGTTTTTGCATGATTTAAAAATACAAATTTTAATTGAAAAATGCATCTTCCTTGATTTTTAATAATTATTTTATTTATCCAAAAATCATGAAAATTATTTTGGTACTGTTTTATGACGTGACCTACCTGTACAAAAATTTTGAGCTTGTTTGGAGAAAGTTAAAATATGTATTAATTCATGCTCTATTATTTCATGTGTTGAATAAATTGTTTTATATGTCTTATAACCTAGGGTTTTGGGTGAATTTTGGATTGTTTTGTGAACCCTAAACCATGCTTGTTATCAAGTGGTCCTTGAGAACTCCTTAGGCAATGGTGATGATATCTCGTAGAGTAATTCAACAAGTTGGTTTTGTTGGGTTGCAACTTTATCGTGAAGGAAAGTCGTACTCAAGTGTTTATCATTTTATGCATCCATTAAGCATCATATTTATACTTCATCAAGCTAAAGCATGCATCATCATCTACGTGTAGAGTATACGAGAGTGAGATGGTTCATGATGGTCGAGCTTCGAAGAAGATCCATCTACCAGTGATATCGAGGTCAAGTATGACTCGGGTGATCTCGTTAAGGAATCTAACTTTTCCTCGCAACACGTGCAAGCCCCGGAGCATAAACCCTTCTCTGTTTTATAAATACTTTAATCACCTTAAGTCTAGTGTAATGTGCATTAAGTTAGTAGGAGTTGGTTGATACCGTTGTTGCATGATTACCTTGATCTACAGTTATTCCAGAGTTTATCCCACTAGTATGTGTAGGTCGATCTTTTATGCTTAGTAATGCCTAGACTTCGGTAGAAGTCGAGTGATGGTTTCATCATTCGCGAGATATAGGTTTTATCTTTGTTCCTCCTGGCTATGGAAAAAGAGAACACCCTGATGGTGGTTCATGAGAATAAGTATGGTAGTGATGAATTTGAGATCGGACGGGGCGTAGGTTGAAAGCCGGCGGGATACCTAGCTGTGCTTGTCCCGTGTTGGTCGTTATAAGGACCGTCCCGTTGTTTGATTGTTAAGTTCGGGACTTTTTGAACGCTAGTACGCCTGAGGCCTTCTCGCAAAGGCACGGCTGCCGCTGTTGTCACCCCAGTCGGTCGACCCTAACTAGCCACATACTCCGGTAAGCCGGATCTCGGTGGAGCCAAATCGGGAATGGCAACCACGCACTGGGAGTGGAGAGATGGCGGGAGTAGCGTGTACCCACCCTACTGGTCAAACTGTCATTAGGACGGGGTAGGGAGGTGGAGTACGCGGCTCGGGTGGCGCAGCCTCGTTCCGTTTTGGACAAATCTGAAGAAAGGTTGATATATGCAAGCTTAAGTGCTACATATGTCGTGTGGTTAGGATCCCCACCTGGGTATTAATCGGTTCATGAATCGCCGTTGCTTCTCGGTTATGGAGACCCGTTCTTCTGTCCATTCATCGTAGTAATTGAAGAAACAAGGTTACTCATGGTTATGAAAGGGAAAGAGATGCAGAGATAAGTTGAGATGTGTTGTTTAAAAAGTGTTTGAGATAGAACAGGTGCGAATCTAGCTTTATTATGCTCCAATAAAATTTATGCTAAAGATATTGAAAAGTAAGGATCCACTTGTAGTAAGCTTTTACGCAAACTCCCTTTTCTAACTCTACTTCCCTTAAGCCAAAGATAACCTTGAGTCTTTTCTTTTTGTCGGGTAAGTCTTGCGGAGTACATTGTGTACTCGTGGTTTGTTAACCCTTGTTGCGAGTGTGCTGACTCTTGCCGCTAACCAAGGTTGTGTCGGTGGGCTCGACATGACTTGGATGTCTCCTATAGTTAAACTCATCTTCCACAAATTAAGTTAAGTTTACTCAAATGTAACTCATTCACCTTTTGTAAAATTAATATTATTATTCTTCCGCACTCGATCCGTATTTTTGTAACAAATGTTGTAATGTTGTAGCTACTCCTTTGTTGATCCCGGTATGAGAGTGGTGTAATCGGGGGTTTCCGATGACACCCGACGTGCTTCTTAAGTTATTGGATGCATCCGCTTCGCCGTCGAGGAGGTCTTTGGGACAATGACAAAAAGTGTGGGGCCCAATAATTAGGAGGTTCTCATTATAGTGAGCTACCCCGAGCAAGGTTTATACATCATGCAAAAGACAGAGCCAACACTTGTCAAATTTCCAAATTATCGAGAGTTGCGGCGGTTACAAGCATTGGACAAAGCATGTTGCGAGTGGTTATCCACAACCGTCGGCCTTACTAATCAACCATGTCAAGCCTATGCATGTGAGCAATCGAAGCTTAAGACAATGGTCTGGTCAAACACTACCAAGCCTAGGTTCAACTCAAGTGCAATGAGCAAATAGCCCCAAGACTTGGATGTGGGGCGGTATGGACCCATCTCGATCTTTTTCCATACACTTAGCTTAGATTTTAGATTTTAGCGTATAAAAGCATTCGGTCATCTAAGCAAGTGTATAACTCGATGAATGAGACATAGTAACCTAGCATACATGATAAGCACAAAAGGATCTCAACAACTTAAACATGCTAGGAACTATCTCAATGGTGAACATTTTACAAGATTCATCGTTGTTAAGCAAGTTCACATGAAAAACAGTTTTGCTCATAACATATATCAATTAAGCGTAAAGAGCACAAATAAAGCTGTAAGCACCAACATGTAATTGTTACACTAAACAGAGCATAGTCTCATTGTGATCAATATAAACAACAAGCTCAAAGTGCAATAGTGTACATGATGAATGCAATATGATACAAGATGATACACAAAGCAAAAGCAAGCCTAAAGCTACAACTCGTACATCAACTACAAAGCCACCCCTCAAAAAGGATAGCAAACTCCCAACTCCCCTCAACCAAAGACACCTAGCAGAGAAAGAAAACTAGGATACAAAAGGGCACAAAGGCTAGCATGGCATATAATACACAAGATAACACATGCTATAAAGGATATAAAAGCATGATACAAGTATAATACATGCAAGCAATATACAAGTGAGCAAATGAACAACCATCTCATACCATAAGGAGGGAAATCATGAATGTACAAGGCATGAGTGTATATGATAGCTCACTGCATCGTGTGTAGGTGTCACAAAAGGCACATGCCTCTTGGAGGCCATCAAATTGGTGTAGACAACCATCAAGTCTTGATCACACCACGACAAAGAATCAAGTTCTACTAAGCACGTGTTCTCCACCCCATGTCCTCATACCTACACATGAGAGGACAAAGAAACCCAAGTCTTGGATCCCAAAGGGTTAACAAGCATAAACTTGGGAACCCAAGACTTGATCACCTACATCATTGGAAAAACATGGGATGAGCAAATGTCACAACATCAAGGTTAGTATACTCGTGAGAATACCAATGTTGACCATTTTTCCCGAGAAAAGCATTAGGCAAAAACAAACATCCCATGACCCTTCTTCCCAAAGCGCTCACCACGCACAACAAAGTATGGTGCACTCCTCCTGTCAAACTCAAAGCTCCCAAAGCGAGGATCAACATCCACTCGCGAGCACGACCACCACCACGGGTCTCACAAACCGTGGCCTAGCCCTCTGAGGCCTCCTCCTCCTCGCCTAGCAAACCCGCCTCCTCAACCGACCGCATACCCCTCTCATATATGCCAAGTGGTGGGTGATACAAGTCACGGTTCTCAAACTCAACTTGACACCTAGCATCCCTCTTCCTCCTAAAGCAAAACTCAAACAAGTGACCATCTCTCTGGCAAGTACTCACACAAAGTGATACCTCACCTCTCTCTTGGGTGGCTTTTTTGGTTCACTCTCTTGGGTGGATGGTTCACTCTTTGTTGTGGCCTTAGCTCTAGGAAGGGTTTTGTAACAACTCGGATTTTTGGGAAGCCAAAATTACGAACTTTTTAAAATTTTTCCCCCGCAATGCTTGAATCATGTAGTTGCTAGGTCAAACGTAAGTGGACCTACTAGTAAAACGTTGCATTCATATAGAATTGTTTGCGTGGAGTTTGTCGGAGCTTTGTAGATGAGTTAGGTTTTGTGTCTGGAGAGCACAAATCCGTAGCACTTTCTTTTTATCTCCCTCCAAAAATTCTCTAATAATTTTTTGGAGACATCTAATGCCTCAATTCAAATCATTCCTAACTCCCTCCTTCATTCTTGTATCTCATCGTAAGCTTCTCACGCCTCCTCGAAGCTCTTCCAAATCTTCTCTCGAACCGCCCTCGTTTTTTTTTTTCTCGAAACTTAAAAGGAATATCCTCTCCACATCTTTCCCTTCTCTCATGATCCCCGGAGACCGCAATGTGCTACGCAACCGCCGGCATGAAGATGAGTCGTGCCAACATTCTCGACTCGACCAACCGTCGGATCTACCTCCTAGCCACTCGTAGTCTCGCCCCGCTAGCCATTGTCGAGCCCCCCGACCAACCCTAACTCCCTCGTGACCATGCCCGGCCAGCCCTAGCTTGCCTAGCTTGCCATAGCCATGCCCGACCAACCAAAGTGGCCAGTGACGACCTAACCGATCGGCTAAGATAGAGGCCACAATCACCCTACGGTGACCTGACGAGCCACAAATGCACCCGACACCTTTGGAGTTATGGTGTTCTCATCCAATCGTGTTGGCAACCTTCTCGAGTTCTCGGTGAAGACTCTCGTCCTATCTTTTCTCCCGCTAAACCTCTCTTGAAATCTTGTTGACGTTTCTCAAATCTTTCAAGGATGACTCTATGCTCATGAGCATATGAATCTATGTGTCAATTTCCATCTAAACAAATCCCACCAATTTCTTTTGAATCATCTCGAGTTCATTTGAATCCCTTTGTGGAATCCGTCTCAAGATTATTCGGACTATTCTCTAATCTCTCGATGGTCGTAAATCGGGTTTATGAATTTGATGTCATGAATCCGTATTCCTTTCCATTTGAATATCTCTTTATCATGAATCAAATTAGCAAATCATAATTAGAAAATAGCTTTCCTTCTCTCCATGGCAATCAGCCCAGCCGGCCTCTCTGCTTGGCCATGCGCGCAGCAGCAGCCCAGCCCAGCTGCTCCTCGCCTCCCCAGCGCGGCCCAGATCGCCAACCTTCCCTGCCGGCCCACCTAGCCCACCAGGCCCAGAGACGCGAGCCCAGCCCAAGGCCCAACCGGGCGGCTCCCCGGCCTAACCCTATGGCAAGGGCGACCGACGCTCCCGGCTCCAACGCCCGCCGCCGCCGTCAGGGTGGGACGCGCGCGTGCTCCCCGCCCGCTTCCTTGGCCTCCGTGCCCGCCCGCGCGATGGCTGCCGCGTGGCCGAGCGTACGGACGCCGAGGCCATCCGCCGTCCGTCCCTCCGCGCCCCCAGCTCGCGCTGCTATAAGTAGCAGCAGCCGCCCTCCGCTTTCCGTGGGTTCCAAGCCAGCGCCGCCACCGAGCTCATCCCCTCCCTTCCTGCTTGCTGCCAAGACGGCCGCGTCGACCAGCCGCACGCACGGCCGCGCCTTGCTGCGCCGCGCGTCCACGTCCGCGGCGCCGCTTGAGCAGGAACGCCACGCGGAGCCCCTCGACGCTGCACACTCGTCCTCGACGCACCGCGACGTCGCGCGCTGCCGCGACGACCCGTGACCCCGTCCACGCCAGCCTCGTCTCCGAGCTCGCCACGACCAGCCTCGCCGGGAAGCAGCAGCAGCCGGCCTCGCCATCGAGCCCGCGCCTTGACAAGCCGGCCGCCCACCAGGTGTTCGACGCCGTGCCTGAGCAGCACGCCGAGCACCTTGTGCCGCCGAGCACGTCCCCGAGCCGTCCCTCGTCCTCGCGCACGAGCACGCCGGGCCGAGTCGCCACCACCTCGCCGGTGTCGTCACCATCGCGGGTTGAACTGCGAGTGTGATGCTGCCCACGCCGTGGCCGAGCACGCCGTTCCTGCGGGGTGTGCCACGACGCCTCGCACACGAGCCGGCCACGCTTCTCCTCGACCTGACCTCATGCCGCGCCACGCCTCCAGCCTCGGACACCGACGCCGCTGTCCGCCGGCGTCCTCGACCTCCTCCAGCTGGGTAAGCCCCCCATCCAAGACCAAGCTTTCACCTTTGGTACAAGAGGTCGCCTCTGATCCTTTTCCTGTGATGCTGAACCGGCCTTCATGCCACGTTCTGCTGACATTGCAGAGCAGCAGCTGCCATGGTGTGCCTTTAGCCAAAAGCAAGATGACTTCTACCGCCACACCAAGCCCATCGGTGTCTTGCCCTATCTCATCGACCATGAGCAGCAGCACCCCGTCCACTCGGTGCCTGACCGAGCAGCAGCAGCACCCTGCCGGTGAGCCAAGGAGAACCATGCCATCGTGATGCCATCTGCCACCAGTAAGCTGACATGACCAAAACCCCATCTTTTCCTTCTCGGTTGCATCATCTGACCATGACCAAATCTGTTTTGCTGAGATGGTTATGTCTGTGCAGCGGTGAATGGTAGGATGTTGCCGTGCCACCTCTGGAGTGCAGCACCTTTGCTACACATTGCCGGAGCCGTGCGGCAGCAGCACCTCACCGAGAAGCAGCAGCCTTGCAGCAGTTTCCACTGCCCCTGGTTGCCTGTTGCTTAGCCTCGGCTAAGCATGGCCACGTCCAGCAAGCTGTAGCAGTCCAACAGCATCTACAGAAGCCATCGGTGAGCTGCCACGACTAACAGTCTCGCGTATGCCTTTCCAATGGTGAACCTGTTCTGAAAATGGCCTTCGTGCGTGATTGCTTCACTGCTGCAGAGAATCAGCAGGACAGCAGCAAGGCGATGCCTTGCCACCTCGATGGAGATTGGCCACACTCTGTTGGTGAGCTTCTAAGACCGAAAGCCCCATCTTTATCCTGTCCTTGCCTTGTTATGCTAAGCTCGGCCTTCGTGCCGTGTTCTCTCACCGTGCAGGACAACCACGGTGACCGGAAACTTGTCTCAGCCCGCCGGACGCTGCCGTCCAGCAGCAGCAGCACCCCATGGTGAGCCATCGTAACCCAGCCTTGACCCTTAACCATGCAAATCGTGGCCTTGCTATTGCCATTGTTTGATGAACGGCCTTCGTGCCGCTGTTCTACATCTTGCAGGGGCCTAATGTGCCACCCATTGGGGCTGGACATTGCCGCTGGACCTTGCAGCCCCTTCGGTTAGCTGCTGTTGTCAACAGCAAGCTACCAAGAAGCTGTAGTCGGCCAACAGCAAGCTGCAGCTATTCAGATCGAGCCGCTGCAGCCCCTTAGTTCCAAGGTTGGCCTTTAAATCCCGTTGGCGCCCCGCCCATGACGACGTTGACACCCTTCTTCTTTTATCTTGTCAATTATACATGTCTAGTACATGCGATCTATCTTATTAATATATCTACCTTGTTACTCATGATCTTGGTTATCAATATATATCCATCTTGGTTCTTGATCATGTTCTATCTTGTCTATTGTGTCATTTATGATCTATCTTGATCTATCTATCTTGCTCGTGCCGTGCCTTCGCTGGTCTTGTTTATCCATCTCTCGCTAGGAAAGGTGCTACTCCATTGTCGCTGCCTTGTTGGGCCTTGTATTTGTGATGTGTTTGCTTGCTCGTGTACCGTCGCGCCGCCGAGCGGTTGAGGGAATCGTGCCGCTCAACGCTTTGCCGTGGGTTCATCCCGCCGCGGGCCGCGGACACCGGCGTAACTCGTTCCCTCGCATTCTTTAGTTGTCCCCGCCAACTACGAACGTTAGTTCCTACTCCCGCCCCACAAACGTGGTCATTGCGACTCGACATCGATATTATTATCAATGCGGATTCTAACCGCACATGTCGAATCTTCCATGACCGAAGTTTAGTGGGATACGACTTAGGAGCCAACCTTCGTGTTGCGACGGATGCAACTCGCTTAGGTAAAACTCATGGCCCTTCCATGGCCGTCGGGTTTATACCTTCTTTTCGCGGTGTTTATCCTCACCTTCTCGTATGCTTGTACCGCAACGACCTTAGCATTTCATCGGATCTAGCGGTGACAACCGCACCGCGATGAAACGTTGGAATAGCCCTATGCTGTTACATGCACGGTCCGTGGTGCCCTACGAGTGGGTTTGGATCGTTGGACCGTGTCTCTTCTCTCCCAACCATCGCCGCTCTATGGCGAGTCGGTCGAGGGAGTGCGGATCCTGTTTATTCGCGCCTTTGACTCAATCCTCGCCGATCTAGTAAGGCGTTGATTGAGCTCTCGCTTGTTTGGCGTTTAATTGCAAATCTTGATTCCACTCCTTTAATTCCCGTCGTTGCTATGACGAGTAGGTTAAAGAAGTGTGAATGCCGCGTCTCCCTTGGTTTCTTTCGTGCTTAAACCCTTGCATGCTTGTACCTAATAGACCCCTCTTAGTGCAATTCAAGCGCCTTGGTCTTGGTACCCTCGCAAATGGATTAAGCACTTGGCTTCTTGTCGCACCTTCTCTTCTTTTCTCGTTCCACCCTCTCTTAATTTTCGCCAATTATAATGGCGTTCGGATTAGGGAGATCGGAATCGCTTTTGTTACTCCTTTCGATTCCCGTTAATTTAATAACGTTTGAATCGAAAGTTAGTGAGCAATGGTGTCTGCTTAGGATGAGCTAGAGTCCATGCCATTTACCCCCGAGCCGTATAGGTCGACTCGATCGGCCCGTGAAATACGAGCTTGGCAACGACTTGAGCTCGTGACTTAGCAAACAACCACCCTTGTTTCTAGTCCAAGGATCGGATATACGCCGAGGGGCTTAGCCGTTCTCTTTTGTGTTCCTTTGGTGTCATAGTCCTTTAAGTCCTGCCGCCTTTATTTTGATTGATTGCTCTCTTGTCGTGTGTAGTATCGCGAGGTAGATTCTTCGAGGTTAGCTTGGACCGAGCTTGATGGAGGAGGAGCTACTCGAGAAGGACGACTTCAGTCGAGGAGGACTTGTCGACGCATCGTTGAGGTGCTAATTTCCCACCCACCTCGTAGATCCTATTACGCATGTCATAATAGAATGCTAGCGCTTTACTTTATGTTGCAGTGCTATATGCTAGGATTGCATGAGTAGAATGCTTGTGAAGCCTTTACCTTGTCGCAACCCATCACCTGCATACCCGCTGGTAGATTTAGCCACGCGCTTATTATATCTTGCCGCTATCGCTGCTATATCTCACTTACGTGTTATATATATGATCCGGATATATGAGCCGGGCAAGTTGAGTATGTTTGTGGGCGACTTTTGTGCCTCGGGTGACCCGAGGTCATGTGGTGAGTGAGATTCCGTGTATGCCTTGGGTGTGTGGTGAGGGTTGTGTCGACCAGGCAGGATCTACGACGAGTCGCTGAGACCAGTCTTGCCGGGGAGAGTGCTTCTGGGCCTCTCCTACCCAGTCCTACCTGTGGTGGGTAACTTTGTACGGATTTGGATACCCTGGCCGACTCCTGTGACGGGACGAAGGCCTGAAAGGAAGTTCAGAAGATGTCTTGCTTGGTCATACCTAAGGACTTGTATCTTCGAGGACTAAGGATCCGGGGAAATTTGGTGCTCACCTCACGCTCCACGTATGGGCGGGTTGCGGATTGCCCTTTTTAGTCAAAGGTGCCATACCTTCTTGAGGTTAGCTGGATGATAGTATATATAGAGGTAGGGGTGGCCAGGACTCACACCCCCGAGACAAGAAAGGAGTCGGAGTCAAGCTCGGTCCCTGTTCTTACAGTCTCAGGTCCGTCTGGTGGTACTCCCGGCTTCTCAGCCGAGTGGTTGGGTGGCATCGTCGGATTAGGAGGTCTCCGTACGTCGCCCTAGGCACTTGCTACGCCGATGATGGCGACCGTGGTCTTGAGTACACGCTCGCAGAGTTGTAAATCTATACGTATAGTCCGGCCTTCGGCTGGGACCTCGTCTAGACCTGACTACTTAGGGTTTGCGCCGGCCTTTTGCTCGACTACCCCGGCTTGCCGGGTCTTTTGGCTAGGTTTTTCCCGGGTACTTCTCTCCGAGTAGTGAGGGTGTTTTCTCTTCTCATCCCGAGTTGAGTGTGGTTTGGGGGTTACTGGCCGAGCCCGGAGGGCCGAGAGCCGATTAGGCAGGCAGAAGGAGTTGAAGGGTCGCTCGCCGCCGAGCGATGGTGTGAGATGTGAGATGTGTTGTGGGATTGGATCTGAAGTTGTAACACCCCACCTCCAAAGCCGCACCGCACGCCCCTTCCGAGGGGCGCGCACGCATACACATAGCACCTTGCTTACACTTTCGCCCTCGCTTCGGTAAAAGGGTTAACCCGAAGGTGATATGGTTTGTAGACAAAGGCTTATAAGTTGACTCCACCCCTTGCTAAACTAGCAAGGTGGTACTAAATATGTGCGCAAGAAGACTCATAGGCCCCTTCCGGCCCACATCCTTATTGGGCCGGGTGTCACATACACCCCCCTCAAAGGACTCGGCGACGTCCCTCGTCGAGCGCTTAACCAAGACCTCCCCTCTTGGCACACGCACGCCTCTCCTTCCGTAGGTTTATCTAACATGCTAGGGCCGCTAGGTATCTTCCGGCGATCCGGGTGATCAACCCGCTAGAATCCCGATCTGCGGCCCGTGTCCCGTGTGATACAATCCCGCCAGAGATCCACACTGTTTTCCCCAACGCCTTTCGGTAACCACTTAACAAGTTAAAAGACCTCGACCGACTAGAGCCGGCCACATGTGACACCCCGCTTTTCCAAAGCCGCACCGCACGCGACCCGAGGGCGTGCATCGCGCACACATACCACCACTACATCTTTCGTCCTCGCTTCCATAAAAGGGTTAACCCGAAGGTGATATGGCGGAAGGCAAAGGCTTATAAGTTGGCTCCACCCCTTGCTAAACTAGCAATGTGGTACTAAATATAAAGCGCTGCTAAAATTCATCGGGCCACATCCTTGGGCCGGGTGTTACAAACACCCCCTCAAAGGACTCGACGCCCCGCCGAGCGCCAACTTTAACCAGGACCTTCCCTCTTGGCACACGCGACCGTGCGCCCGGGGCATTACATGTGCCATGCCATGCACTCCGCAGAGCCTACACGCGCAATGAACCTCCATGTCCGCGCCTCCGCCCGACGCGCCGCGGGCCGCGAAGGTCGGCTCGATACCACTTGTAACATCCCGCCGCCTTCCGAGGTTTATCTAACATGCTAGGGCCGCTAGGTATCTTCCGGCCGATCCGTGTGATCAACCCGCAGGAATCCCCGACCGCGGCAAAGTCCCGTGGTGATACAATCCCGCCAGAGATCCACGGCTGCTTTTTCCCCTAACGCCTTTCGGTAACCACTTAACAAGTTAAAGACCTCGACCGACTAGAGCGGTGCCACATGTGACACCCCGCTTTTCCAAAGCCGCACCGCACGCCCCTTCCGAGGGGCGCAGCGCTGCATACATACCACCCCCCTCGCTACACTTTTCGCCCCTCGCCGTGTAAAAGGGTTAACCCGGCGGGTGATATGGCCGAAAGGCAAAGGCTTATAAGTTGGCTCCACCCTTGCTAAACTAGCAATGTGGTACTAAATATATGCGCCAAGCAGCCTTATCACCACATCCTTATTGGGCCGGGTGTTACCTTTCACTACGAAGTCGTGGATTCCCAAATGTAAGGGTTTGCAAGGCCCAAGCACCGTAAACCACTAAGAAGCTCCCCAAAGGTTCGCTCTAACAAGTTGGGGCGCCTAAGTCGCCGACATAGAACCCACCCTTCCTATGTGGCACATAACTCTCACCTTATACTACACATATTAACGGGATAGGGGCATACTATATCCAATTCGCAATTCCTCCAAGTTGCTAGAAAAATGATCTCTAGGGAACTAATGTCGAGCCATATAACCCCCCATAGTCGATTGTAATACCCGGATCTCTCGTCACGCATAAATCCCCATGTTGCCAAACAATTCACCTTTAAAGTTTAGTGCATAAACATTAAGCAAGTTATAAGATCATGGTTTAAAACTAGCATATCCCAAAAACTATACTTGCCTTATTATCGATTCTTCTCCAAGCTCAATTCTTTAAGATAATTCCTTCTTGATCGCGAAAAACTTCTTCTTGATCGCAAAGCTCTTCAAGATCAACAACGTAAAGCTCACCGTATAGTACTGGATTCCAATCAACAACACACAACCATATTGGGCCATTCATGCATAGCAAACAAGATTATTATTAGAACAAGTACACCAATAGAGATAGGGTGGTATGTGTACGCTGCACGCCCTCCCGGAAGGGGTCGTGCGGTGCGGCTTTGAGGGCGGGTGTCACGCGGTGGTATCAAAGCCGACCTTCGTATTACCCGCTGTCAAGGGCGAGGCGCGGACATGGAGGTTCATTGCGTAGGCTCTCGCTCGGAGTGCACGGCATGGCACATGTGCCGCCCCGGGCGCACGCGCTTCCGCGTGTGCCAAGAGGGGAGGTCCCGGGTTAAGCTGGCGCCGACGAGGACGCCGAGTCCTTTGAGGGGGTGTATGTAACACCCGCCTTAATATGATGTGGCCCAAGAGGGGCCTATGAGTAGTGCACATGTTTAGTACCACCTTGCTAGTTTAGCAAGGGTGGAGCCAACTTATAAGCCTTTGCCTTCCAAACCATATCACCTTGGGTTAACCCTTTACACGGCGAGCGACGAAAAAAGTGTAAGTGGTGGTATGTGTACGCGTGCGCCCTCGGGGTCGTGCGGTGCGGCTTTGGAGGGCGGGGTGTTACAAGAGTTGATTATGATGTTGGTTTGGCATTACACCGGGTTGGTGTGATGCCGGAATGGTAATTAAAACTTGTTTATTTATTAAACTTGATGCTTGCATAGGAAACTACATACCAAATATAGGCCTTTTGATATATCCTTTGCATTCCACAAAGCACCACAAAGCAAAGCAAAAGCAAAGCATAGTGGGGAAATAGCCGCACTCATTGTACCGAAAGTCATTTTTAGTTTGCAAGGTGAACTTCGGCTACTTGGAGGATTAGATGGTTTCGTGCCTCACGCCAAGCTTGTATTTGAAGAAGATGATTGTTTCCGCCAATCTCTACGCCGACTCGATGGAGCCCGTGAAGGAGGAGCCTTCACTCTTCGACGCCTCTAATGCGTACCCCGAGATCCCGAAGTTACGCTTCCGCTAGGTTAATCTTGTATTAGGTGAGTCCCCGTAAGTTGTATTTTTCTTTTGTATTTGTACGAAGCTTGACTATGATATTAATCGTAAATAATAATGTGATGGAGTTATCTTGTGGTACTTTCACATTATTATTTGATTCTCGTATTTTCCTTCGTGGAAAATCGGGATGTTACTGTGTTTCCTCGTGGATCTTGGGCAAAGTGTCAAGTGGGTTCCCGAGGTGGTTTGGTTTAGGAAGCCACACTTGTTTGGGAGGTGGAGTCTTTGGGGTCTCTTGAGAATGCCATTTTGCACAATGGGCTTGGTAGGCTCGAAGTGGAGTGATCTTGGTCAATTTGGGAGTGCTTGTAGGTTTCTCACTCGAGCTTAAACCACTACCTTGACCAACCTTGCCATATATTACTTCACCCTTCCCACCTAATGCAAAGCCTAATCCCGTTGTGTCGGTCCCCCTCTTGAATCGACTCATCATCATGCCAAGCCGCGGCTCTCCACTAGACACCCAACTCGGGATAGAGCGAAGGTACTTGTTCTCCTCTTCGACTCTCCCCCTTGTCATGCCTACAAGACATGACCTCCATCTCCAAATCTTCACACTTAGCACACTTCAAAGACGGTGCTATCTCGAAATGGGCCTTCTCAAGCACAAAGAAGCTTGGCGACCTTCTCTCGCCAACTCGGTTGCAAGCCCGACAAGACTTGCATGCACTCAACAACATAGGCTTAGCCTTCAACGTGCTCATCTAGCAAAAGCAGTAGTACTTGATTGCAAAGACATGATGCTAGACATATGCATAGCACAAGCATCGCACTCTGTCTCATCGACATCTCCACGGGCTTCTAGACAACTCTAACTCCTCATAGCTACCTCCCACTTCTCCTTGTACTCCTTCCTCTCCTTAGCTACTCGCTTGAGCAACTTCTTTGACACACAAGCGCGCCGCCCAAAGAGTCAAGTTCATCGCTGAGGGATTCGATAGTGGGTGATACCTTAGGGAAGAGTCGCTTTGCCGTGGCTGGCTCGACGCTATCGACACACCGCCTCCGTCAAGGGCCATGGGTGCGTAAGCCCCGTGCCCCTTGAGTTAGCGACGAAACAAAAAGTCCGCTCGGCTTTTCCTCGATCTTGCGCTCGGGCTCCTCATCGCCTGAGGAAGCTTGCCCGCCATTGTCGAGGTCACCGAGGGAGGCGAAGAAGGCGTCCTTGTTCTCCTTGGCACGCTTGAGGTACTTCTTCTTGATGGCCTCCTTGTCGAAGCCCTTCTTGGACTTGTGCTTGTCGGCTCGTGTACTCGCTTGTCCTTGCGCGCCGTCGGAGTAGTACTTCTCGCCCAGTACTTGTCCTTGCTCTTCTTGGGACACGCCACACGAAGTGGTCCGGATCACCGCACTCAAAGCATCCCCACTTGGGAACACCGCCACGCCCGACGGTTCAAGCGGTTGTTGTGGAACCGCGAGAATCGGCCGATGACGAGAGCCGCTGCCGTCCCCAAGGCACTCAAACCGCCTCCTCTGTCATAGACACCAAAGAAGACAAGGCAAAAGAGATCTGCGTGATGGGTTAGCAAAGAACCGGAACCGCCCTTACCCGAGACAGTGCAACGCCAAGGCGCGAATGGGTTCTTGAGCTTCGCTGGATCCGGGCCTCGATCTCGAGGAGGACTTGAGCTTGTCAGAAAGCTCGCCGGGTGTGAGGGTGTCGTGAGTTGGCGGACTCCATGATCGCGACACCTTCACATCCCACACCTTCCGATCCAAGGCGCATAAGAGCCGCGCCTCGCCTTCTCATGATCATCAAGCCTCTCCGAAGGCTTGTTCGCCCGCAGCCTTGTTGCATCATCGTCCCAAAACCTAGCAAAGAGAGAATCGATGGACTCGCCATCAAGTTGGATTAGGTTGTTGTACTCTCTCTTGTAGGTCTCATATAGGCGGGCCTTGACTTGTGGGGTTCCCTCGTGATAACTCTCAAGTGTCTTCCACACCTCACGAGCGGTCTCACAAGTGGCAACTCTCTCGAACTCGAGTCTTTGAGGCTAGAGAACAAGACACTCCTCGCTCGGTTGTTGGCATTGTGTTGGGCTATTTGTTCCTCATCCACTGAAATGCTAGCACTTGGTAGTTCTCATCCTCAACAATCTCCCACACTTTCCAATCCATCCCCATAAGATGTGCTTGCATCTTGATCTTCCAATAGGGATAGTTGGTGCCATCGAACTCCTGAGGCTTGCCACCATAGTGACCAAACCTCTCCATGTCGCCTTCATCACGGACCGATTAAGGTGGATATGATCCTTAACCGGCTCCGATACCAATTGAAGGACCAAACGGCGACTGGGGGGTGAATGGGAGCCTCGATTTTCCTTTTCAATTTTGGGTCATCGGCTCAACCCCCAATCTCGTTACACAAACTCAAACGAGAAACGAAAAGCGAGATTCCCAACTCCTATCGAAAAGAGGCGGGTTCTCGACACTAGAATACCAACGCCAACTCGTGGACGAGTACCTAGAAAAATTCCTGATCGATACAAGATCAACGCAAAAACCGGTTCTCAAAACGGAGAATAAAACAGAGCTCAAAAATCAAACTAATGAGGAAGGAAGAATTTGCAAAAACAATGAACTCTCCAGGCTTAAGCCTTGTACATGCTAACTGCTGCCACTGGTTGCATTCTCGGATAAACAAGTCAAAGTACTGTTGCAAGATAGTGACGTCTCAGGAAATTCAAGCCAAAAAGACAATCTTGCTAGGCATTTGCTGGACCTCACGAATGAACACCGAGAACAAGTAAAACTGTCAAGTAGCTGTGCTCGATGAACACACTAATGCACTACAGCTGCTGGATTACTGGAAAACAGCCGGCCGGGACTGTCTGCTGCAGAGCAAGGACTGTCCGCCAAGACAAACAGTGAAACCGAACTAAACGTTGCCGCACGTGCTGCTGAGACAAACTACTGCAGCATTTCAACAAACACCTTGCGAGCGCAGGAAAACAAGCACTAAGCTGAGATCTTTCAAAGCTAGAAATTGCACAAGACTCACTCGATCTAGCAGCCCTGCACAAGAAGAAAATGATTTGCTCGATGGCAAACTCCACAGCACAAGAATAAAAATCGACCTTTGTTATGTTGGTGCCAGGAACCGAGCTTGGAGCTGCTATTGTGCTTGAGCTGCTCGTGGGGAAGCCGCCTGCTGCTTGCCGAGCGCTGCTGGCCGACTCGGGTCCCGTGACCAGCTAGCTGCGGAGCCCTCAGCAGGATCTTGCCACCACGGAGCTGGGCGGCTGCCCCTGCAGTGCTCGGTGACGGAGCCTGAGGACGGTGCGGGGAGCCGCTCCTGGGATGGCCGGCCTGACTCCTGCCAAGTGCTGCCGAGTCCCTGCTATCCTGTAAGCAACAACACCGAAACAGAAAATACACACAAGATCCAAAAATTCCAGAGATAGATCACAGCAAAAGAAGATTGATTCAAAACGCCTGAGACGACAGGGGAGATTTGGGCTCCCCTTCCCAACGAAAAATCACCACCAAATTGATGTTTTGGACATCTAAAACAAGAACCTTAAAATGAGGGGAAAATAAAAACAAAAATGAGAGAGGCAAAGAGGGGAGGAGGTCTGTCATCCTCCACATATAGTCTCAAACCCTCTTTCCCAAACTACCCCTAAATACATATGAGCCGAACCTCTAACCCTAAGGCTAATTTAGTCCGACTCGGGATAATTTAATCCGACGGCCACCGCCCCCTCCTCATCCGCAGCCTTTGCCCACGCAATCTCCCGGGATGCCGCCACACGCCGTCCTTCCGCCCACCGAACGCCCCGGGTTTTGAGGCCCAAACCCGTGAAAACCCGCCGATGGTTTTGAGGCCCAAACCACCAAACCCGCACCCGTGGTTTTGAGGCCCAAACCACGAAACCCGCACCGATGGTTTTGAGGACAAACCACCAAACCTCCTCGACACGTGTCATCGCCGCCTTGACCGCCCGAAGTCGCCAAGTCATCCGAGCTCCTCGCGCCTCGCCGCACGCCGGTCCGTCTTGACCCGATCGACACGGTCCCGCCACGCCCTCTTGCATTCGTTGATGTCCCGGTCGTCGCCCACCATGGCGACCACCCGACGATCCGGTCCCCTCGTCCAAGCCTCACGTCCCGTCCTTCACCTCCGCGGTCCGTCGGCCCAAGACGCCCTCCTGGCCCCTTCACCTCGCCGTCGCCTACCATCTCCGAGCCACCACACCCGCATAACACGAACCAAGAGATACGCCTTCGACACACTCCACGCGGTGCCGCCAACATAGCCAAGCATAAAGAATAAAGGAAAATAGAATTAAAATGTTGACTGCCGACAATCACTCAATCACAAAAACTAAAAACACATGTGACCTAAATCAACCATGTGTTCGCAGTCTAGTGTGTTGCAGCTCGGATCCTCCATCCTCCCTCTGGTTTCGTTGTGCTGTGAGCCTGTGATGACAACTACTATGTTTGGGCTGGCAATTAATGGGCCCTAGCAGTGAACATGTCCAGTACTCACCCCAGTAGGCCAAGCACACAAAAAAGCTTACAGCCCAATAACGTAAAAATAAAAAGGAAATATTTCGGACCGAAGCTTTTTGTGGTAGATTAGAATGGGCCTCAAGCAAGTTCGGCCCGGCCCAATTTCGTTCTACCACCGTTAACTTCTGGAATCTGGATGGAACAGAAAATGGGCCTAGTAAGCCCTTTCAACTCCTCGTCAATAAGACCAGATTTTACACATATTTACAACTCTTAAAACTTTTGTTTTTTTTTCACCATGGACAATTTAGTTGATGGTATTGTCTGATGCTGTACTACGTAAGCCACTAGGAGGCAAGTCGGGCTGTTGGTAGTTCCATGTGGCAAATCAGACTACAACAAAAGAATTTGCAGTTAAAAAAAATTCCTAAAATCTTGTTTAGTCTTAGAAAAGTTGTGTTTGTTTTAGCTCGAAAGAATATGGTGCTAGTTTCTAGTTTTTCCCTAAAATCATGCTCTTCTATAGAAATGCAAGACAACCAATACAAAATTCTTCTATAGAAATGCAAGACAACCAATACAAAATGTTTGTCTTTGTCTTTTTGCTCTTTAGATACTAAACCTCAATTCCAAGAAATTATATCTTATAGTAACACACTTTCACCTTAGTTCACATTGCAGGTTGCAACTCGCCTACACGAAGCAGGGATCACATAGATCTTCCAAGCATTCCCAAAGAAGATATGTACTCCTCATAGGCTTCTATTCTGAGATAAACTCTACAAAAGGATCATAATGTGCTAGCCTTTCATGGACTCTTCGTGGGTTTTCCTTTAGTTGTGCCTAGCTGTTGGATAGTTTTGGTAAAAAGATACGGAAATTCTTGATTATTTAACACGTGATCGATTCATGTCAACGACTATTCGAGTTGTTTCTATCATTCTATTCTTCGAGATAATTCGATTTGTTGGTGAAAAAAGTAAAGAAATATGTTGTGAACGAATGCTTTGGTTTTGTATCTAACTTTTTATTATTAGATGTTGTAATGTGGTAGCTTGTATTAGCTAAAAGCTCTTGACTCATACTGGTTTCGACGCCTCAGAATTAATGGATTTCTCTTTACATAAACCATTAGTTGATTCAAACTAAACCCGCCCCTCGATCCCCTCCCTTCGTCATCATTTTTCTTAATATAATAAGGTTTTCAATGACTAATTCAAGACAAAGTCGGCTGCACGGTGGCCAACAGGCCCACTTATAAGGCAAGAGCCCATTCCTCCCCATTCCTCCCCGCCCACTCATAAGGCAAGAGCCCATTCCTCCCCCATTCCTCCTAAAAAGCCCTGACCGATGGAAGAGGGATACTCTCCCCTTATAAGGTGGTCATGACCCCTTCTCTAGGCAAGGTGGTACTAAATCTGAGGTGCCCTCATAGATTTGAGTGCTAAATTAGTAATGGTTGTATCTCCCTCCGTTTCTTGTCGCCTAGCTTCTATGATATGGGATGAAAAATAACCATGTTAACCCAATAAGATATTTTAGGCTCTTGTAACAAGAGAAATCTGATAATTATGTTGTCATGGACTTCCTTTTCTATTAAAAAAGTGAGATGATTGAAAATTTGCGGAAAAGAGAAATTATGGTGACTGTGGTGATTTAGGCAAATAATTTAATTTTCAAACACCGGATTGTATTGTGCCGTATTGAATATAGGTACAACAGTCTTCCTGGCGTATGGTTGATACATATGGTTAGAAATGGAACTAACTTATTTTCTTATAAAGTCAGAAGCAAAACTAACTTATTTTTTTAAAATCAATTGTATTAGTGTTTGTCTTATTCTATTTTTTTTTATCGAAGTTGCTAACATCATATAGCATAGATTTGTCCTGCAATTTGTTGCAAGAAAGTGTTATCAACATAATTGAAAGAATATGATACTCAATATTTAATGAAAAAATTTAGAGTAGTATTTCACTCAATATCCATAATTCATCTACTTGATGAATGACATATTGATACCCAATATTTAATTGTTTTATCTTTGTGTACCATACAGAAATTTTTAGTAGTCCTGATAATAAACTGCTTCTAATGGAGCTATCTCGCCAAATGTTTTAGACAGGTAATTAAGTATTTTGGTTGATTCATTTTGGTTTAACCTAGGTCTGTTTGCTGCAAATTCCAATCACATTTGGAGGAACGCACATCTGCTCATGCAGAAGACAAGATTTCCACTTTGGAGCATGTAAATGAATACTCAAGTTGGGCTGAATTATTACAAGGGACATTATGCTTGATTGTTATTCATAATTTAAAGTTGGGCAAAACAATAAACTAGAATGGTATGGTTTGTATGGTTGTATCATGTCTGGATTGTTGAACTATTGCAAAATTAGGATAAATACGTGCCTGTCTACATGGGGTACTATTTGCTAAAACTTGAAGGATTAGGAAAGTCAATACCCTATAATTTCACTAAAAAATCATTATTCTGTGTGATTTCATATTCCTATCCATATGTTCAGAACAATGTGCCTCTTTGAGTCCTTTTGTGTCTTCAGAGCACTTGATTACTCTATAACAATTGATGAACTGGCCATTAACTTTTTAAAGCATTGGCGAGCTTGTTATTAGTTTTTTTAGATAATGGAAATAACATTCCGCCTCTCTGCGGTAACGCACACAAAGAAAAAGCCTCTCACAAGACCACACACACAGCCAAACCTATTACAAAAACTAAGAATATAAAAAAACTTTAGTACATGAAGATATGCGTACTAAAGATCTCGCTACATCAAAAAAAAAAATGAGTTTACTACTCAAGATAGTGCTAAAATATCGATGTCGCTTTATGGTAGTCTATCGAATCAGCCATCACGCCTTGAACAACATGCACCAAAATAAACTTGAAAGAAACTCATTGGATGTAGACAACCCCAAAATCGGCAAGTCGCCCCACGCTTGAAATCATGTGCCCTTGTTGCCCCCGCACCTTGATCTGTCGACCCTTTGCCTAGAAACGCATGAGGAAACGGGCCGCCATCGCCGCGGGCGGCGAAGACGGGTAGTCGCCACCGGATCTCGACCCCATCCACTCCTCCACGACCTCCTTGGGCACAAACATGGTGACCACACGGGTGGCGATGGCCGACATGGTGCTCCAGTAGCGCCAGAAGGACGCCGACAACGCGAGGAACGCACCAGGTCATTCGACCTAGCATGCTCCGACGATCGAAACCACGACGATGCCTTCAACAAGGTTAACGACCCAGCGATGCGCCATCACCGCCGGCCCTAAGACCGGCGGGGATTACTCCCAGCCCGAGGTCGGATGAGCAAGTGCCCACGACAACGAACCGCCGTCGGGCCACGAGGCCGCCGGGTCCGCCGCGACCGACCCATCACAGAGATAGCAGCTCGAATATAGGCCCCCGAGGGAGTCCGCTACCTCGCACAACGAGACGATGAGCTGCTCGCGGAGGGGACGGTGGCGGGCACCCGACGGCGCCCACGGTGCCGATCGCCCTCCCGCCCCGAGAGGATCGAGGCGCCGGAGATAACCGAAGACGCTGAGAGGATCGAGCCGCCGAGACAAATCACGCGCCCGCACGATGGACACGGATCGATCCGCGAGGGCCGGCCGACGCCAGCCAAGACACGGATCGCGGCGTCGTCCGCGGGGGGCCGGTGCACGCAAGCACCCGCGCATAGGTGGGCGGAGACGGCGGCGGACGGAGACGAGCGCCGCGGGCAGCCGCGCCGATCCGACGAACGCCGCTCCGCCCACGATCGCGATCCCGCCGACCCGACGCAGACGAGCGCCGCGTGGGGAGCCGCGTTGATCCCGCCGCCCCCGCGATCCCATGCCGCAAGAGGCGTTGAATGAGGGTGCGCGCTGGGAGTCATGGCACCCGGACACCGTCCGGGAGGGTGAGCTTGTTATTAGTCAGGTCAGTGGTTGTACAATTTAATTGAATCGAAGGGTTGTACGATTTATTTCAGTTTGCTGATCATGGCGGTTGATCTCCATGTCTCCAAGGCCTGCACCAGAGCACAACGAAGACTGCTGAACAAGCAGTCTCAAGACATCCTGACGTACAAACAAAAAAAAATTGGTGATCACATAAATTTAACTGGCATGATATTAAGAACATGATTTGAACTGTGCATAGCTTCTTGCTTATGAACTCAGAAGTATTCTGACTTTCGTCTCCACTGAGGAGACATGATTCAAGACTAGTTTTTAAATGATGTAGAAAGGATTTCCGAATGTTACTGTTAATAGTCAGTGTTGAAGAATTCTAAAAAAAAAAAAAAAAGTTAGCATTGAAAATAGCAGCAGGGAGCAAGGACTTTCAATTTCACAAAGAGGCAATTGACATCGTCTTGTATTTTCTATAAGAAAAGACGGTTATATCTGGGGGAAAATGATGTGGTGGCTGCAAGTTAGTCATTCTTCTTAATTTCTTATCTGCCTTGATCCACGTCTGTTGTTCTTTTTCTGATGCTCATGGTAGGTAATATACTGAAATTATTGCTGATATCAAAATAGCACTGTCGTTTTCTGTGTCTCATTTGATGGTTGCGTGACAGAGAATTATCACTGTCGTTTTCTGTGTCTCATTTGTTGGTTGGGTGGCAGAGAATAATCAAAAATCAGAACAAGTTAAGCATAAAAAGTCTTCCAAGAAATAGTACGATTTGTCGATATCAGCTGTAGATCGTGAGGATCATGATGACACCAGACTGCACGTGACATCGAGACCCACAAAAGTGTCTTGTTCGTGTTTCCCGTTGTTGTTTTTACAGTATACGGAGTAAAGTATAAAACTGCCACTGACGTTCGACAAAGGAAAATTTCTTTTCTTTGCCTATTTCTATCAGTTGAGATCAGCTAGAATTGCAGTTTCTATTTTATGGTGGTTGCCGACCTTTCGCTGATCTTTCATCTGCCATTCGGGCTCTTTGCCGTCAGGATGAATGGCCATGATGAGTACAAAAAGTGGTGGCAAACTCGATTCTGAATTAGACCACTACCAAATGATTCAGGTGAACTCCCCAATCCCAGCAGATGACATGGATAGAGAAATCGCCAAAGCAGGGAACCATCACCACCTGATCGACATCGCACCGGATGCGAGCATGGGCGCGCCACTGGCACGAAGGATGGTGGCGTGGAGCGGGTAGGCATGGGCGGCGGCGGTGGCGGAGCCGAGAAGAAGTGGCTGCGCAAGCTCACGTCGGCTACGGTGAACACGGCGGTGCTCCGAGACCTCATCTCGCGGACGCCCATGCTGTGGTACCGGCGAGAGGACGGGAACGATCTTCCGGCCGTGCGCCCGGCGCGAGCCCGTGGTGGCGCTGCACGCGGTGCGCGCCGTGGCCATCGGTCCGTTCCACCGCGCTGACCGCGGCCTCCCCTTCCCCGACGACGCCAAGCTCCCGTTCATGAGGTACCTGCAGGACAAGTGCGGCCTCGACGTGGATGGTTACGTCGCGGCGCTCTATCTGGAGCTCGACCGCCTCCGCGATGAGTTCAGCGCCGACGGCGACTCGGACGAGGCCGCCATGGAGATTCTTGACAACGAGGAGAAGCTGTTGCAGATGCTGCTGCTGGACAGCTGCTTCCTCCTGGTGGTGAGCTTGATGCTCAGCAAGACCGGCACAGGCGACACCGCCGACAGCGTGACGCGGGCGTGGTCCATCTGCAAGGACTACTTCATACTGCACATGGCCGTGGCGCAGCACGCCGACGACATCAAGCTCGACATGCTCGTGCTCGAGAACCAGGTCCCCTTCAGAGCCGTCAAGCTTCTCGCCGCGTCGTGCCCCGAGATCAGGCTCCGAGCTCCATCGAGGAGCTCGTGCTCGGGTGCTTCGACGACCTGTGCCCCAAGCGCGCGCGCCGCGCCGGCGACAGCGTGGGCGCCGTCGACGAGTTCCATCACGTCCTGCACCTCTTCCACTGGTCCCGCGTGCCCAAGAACAAGTACTTCGTCCTCTCGACGCCACGGAAGCTCCTCAAGATCAAGAAGGAATCGGAGCGGCTGTTCCCCTGCGCCATGGAGCTTCGGAGGTCAGCGGTGTGGTTCCGCGAGGCGCCGTCGAGGTGCGGCGACCTGGACATGTGCTTCTGGCGACTCCCCAGCGAGCCCCGTGGCCGTGATGAGCGTCCCGTGCTTCCACATCCACGAGTACACCGCGGCGGTGCTCCATAACCTTCTGGCATTCGAGAAGCACTTCTACTGGGCGCACGGCGCGTGCGTGACGGTGCACGTGGCGCGGCTGGAGGGCCTGGTCCGCTGTCAGCAGGACGCGGGCATGCTCCGCAAGCGAGGGTCCTTGCCACCACGCGGCGCACGGACGCCGAGCTGGTGGCCCTGTTCCGGGAGCTCGGTGCGGAGACCGTCGGGGCGCGGCTTCCTGACGAGTACGGCGAGATGCTTGAGGCCGTGGCGTGTCACCGGGGCCGGCGTGTCAGCGATTGGTGTGGAGGGTTCGTGCTGCACTTCTTCCCGTCGCCGTGGGTGGCCGTCTCGCTGGCCGCCGCTGCCGCGCTCATCTTTGTGCCGTCGATGCTGCAGACAATCTACACCATGTTCAGCTACTTCAAAAAGCTGACAGCGTCAAAATTAGTGTGCTAGAAGTAGAACCTCAAGTGCTTGCCTTAATTTTATTAGCACAAAGAGTTAGATTTAATTTTGTGTTGACCTTGTAATCTTGTTGTTGAGCTAACAGGCCAGTGGGTCCATCCGTACATATGGAACTGCAAAACCCTTCAACAACACTGGCGAAAAAAAGTTTTGTGATTCCTTCTAGAGAGATATTCTGAAGCTTTTGGTATGGTGTATGGATTAACTTATTCCATTTAGTCATTCAATTTTTTTTTTTTTTTTTAAAAAAGTGTGGAAATGATCGTAGACTACAATTCTTCATACCAATAGCGCCCAAGGCACGGATGAAGCCTTTCAGTTCAGAAGAATAACAGTTTGTGCAAGCAACAGCTCCACTACAGCAACAACAACAACAACAAAGAGCACTACTAGTCTACTACAGTGTATCATATTACTACAACACAGTTATAATTGCAGGGGAAAACAGGAGGTTCCTGGGATGGTCATGCTTGCAGTCAATATGAAAGTTCCACTCGACGTGGATTTTTCCTTCATGTTTCCGATCTGGCACACTCTGTTGTAAACTCACACCCCAACCCGAGAGTCATCACCGATCTATCATCAAGCATAGGATTGTTGATTTGATCAGTCCTAATGTCTGGGTTCGTTGAATTGCTTATGCAAGCAATACGAAAGTTCAGGTTGTCACTTGTCATGCAACTTTCTTCATGTTGTACTGATTCCAATCTAGAGCTCCATGATAGACTCATATTCCACATGGAGAAATCATTTGTCACCAAACATAAGACTGTTGATCTGATCAATGCTAATGTCTGAGATAGGTTCGATGGGCCTCTCCTCCTCAATAGCAGGAGAAAACGTCGTGCGCGCTCCCGACTGTTTTCATCTGTGAAAACAATCATTGCAACAACAACAAGATGAAAAAGGTGTAAAAACTAGAATTTGCAAAACAATACAATCATTTGGAGAAGGAAGAGGATTCAGTCTCACCGAAGACAGTACTGAATGAAGTCGGGGGAGGAGTGGCAACGAAGTTGAGACCCATGTAGATGCCCATGGACAGCACCACAGCCACAATGACAAACGATGGCACCGCCAGTGCCCAATACCTGAACGAAAGCAAGCCTGCAATCAACTACAGCAAGAGGCACCCGTCCAGATCGAGCAGATTTTTAAGCTATAATTAATATACACACAAGAAGCAGTGTTGTCGGCTGAACATTTATGAAATTGAAGATTCATTTCATTTTATCTTGAACTGCAACCATTCAGTATCTAACTCTCTATCCCATTGATGTTTAAAGATATACATTTTATTCAGACAGCAAGAGCAAAAACCAAAACGAAAGAACAGGTTATGGACACGAAGGGGAAGATGGACAACGGGAGAGAAGTGTTTGATACTTGCTAGGGTAGTAGGTGATGCCGAGCGACCGGAGGACAGGCTCGGGCGTGTATGCCCAGGCGAGGTAAACGGCGGTTGCGATGACGGTGGTGATGGATCCGACGAAACCGTACACCTCCGATGGCTTGGGGCCGTGGTCGCGGGCGGCGAAGGAGGGGACCTAGAGGAGGCGTCCCAGTCGCGGTGGGGGTCGGCGATTGCGGATCAGGCTGACCGTCTGCCTGGGGCTGCGCACCACCAGAGACGGCGACGGTGAAGTCGACGGTGGCGGCCACTCCATTGTCTTCTTCCTCGGTGCTCACCCCTCGCCCACCTCGTCAACACACAGCAGCGGGGTAGTAGTTATCGGCCTTCATAGGCCGACGAAACAAATGGGCTCTATCATGAAGCCCAGAACAAAGCGACCATGGGATAAATTGTATATGGAACCTGATTCGGCCTATTGCAAACGTGCAAAAAAAGTCAGAAGTGTTTCTACTATAAAGATAAAAAAAGTATGTACTCAAAAAGATAAAAAGTATTTCTTCTACTATAAAAGAAAAAAAAGACTTCACGAAATAAAAATATAGATCACTTTTTAGTCTCTTAAGCAACATATATCAAAAGGTTTGATTTTACAGCCATCCACTTTTAGATCTTGAGTTAGATTAGCTTAGCTTCTGTACTACAAAAATTCTACTATATGAAACGGCATAACACCACCTGTCACTTGTTCATGTTTTTTTTTTGCTAAAACATGTGTTTCGAAAAGATTAATAAATTGTCCATCCTAAAATTGTTACGTACAAGGCAAGTTTTTTTTTTTTTTTTTTTTTTTAAAAAAGAGAGCATAGATTGTATCCATAATTAACATACCCAGCTGTAAGAACCTGTAAAACGCTTGAAGGGTTGAACCTTATATGCTTAGCAACACCTTGGAAAATTTGAAGCCATCAAAATTGGGGTATTGAGAATCTTCCAAAAATATCACGTGATTTTTTTACTTAGCGAGTCTGTATATGATCTGAGTATTATAAAAAGGCTTGTTTATGCATATGGCTCAAATAAAATCCCTCTGTGCTTTTTTTTTGAGTAAACTCCCACTGTGCTAAAAAACATTAGGAGTTGAGGTTCTAGCACTCTATGTCACCGTGGATGAGCCGAGCATTGTCCGAGCGCGCCTCCCACTTGTTAGCAGGACGCTTTGCTGCATGGCGGCCGGTCATTAGCGATCGTAGTATATTATACCGCCAACCTTTATCCAATTCATGATAGGGGCAAACTTATGTTACATATGCACCTTTACTTCTAACCTAGTTCCACTTGTATTCGTAGAAATTATGTTTTTGCAGTATAAGAGTGGAAACATGGGTACAAAAGTCGCCAAATAAATTAGAAAGCGTATTGAATAAAAAGACGCCGTGAGGAGTGGATCAATCAAGAGGACCAAACCTCGCCCGCACAATTTTGGGCCTCATGCACCATCATAGGTCCAAGATTTGAAGGACAAAAACGCAACGAGAGAGAGAGAGGCCGGGGCCCGAGGCTCATGGGCCCGGCCGGCGCATGAGGCGGCGCAAGGTAGCCAATTTGCCGCCCTTTCTCTAGCGGTTTGGACGGTCTTCCACGCTGGCGGTTGCATGCGGTGCAAAGTTTCGTTCCTCGCCAAAGAAGACCTCAAGCAAGGAGAGCCCTCCATTCACTTCTCCCTCTCCACTATATAAAAGAGAGCGCACCTCACTTGTAACACACACACACACACCACAACACATTACACATTGTTACATCCTCACCTTGAGCCTCTACTCTCTCCACTTCATTAGTTTTAGTAGTAGGATTTGAGTTAGGCAAAAGCTTCGGAGGAGGGCTTGTCTCCTTGGAAGGATCTTTTGTAATTTACTATGAAGTTCTTTTCTTTTATTCAAGTCTCATTGATTTATATCACAATGCATATGAACTAGAGTATGAGTTATCCTCATGTTATATTCATATTGTGCCAGCTAGAGTATAGTTAGTATGATGTGAAATTTAACATGACTAACTTTTAGGCTAATTGAATCATATATCGTTCTTGAACGTGAGTAGAACCTCAAGCTCAGGGTGACGGTACCGTGTACCTTCGGGTTTACCTCTTTACTCTGCCATGTCGATCCCAGAGGGCCTGGGGTACCTAGGGGGTTTAGGTAGTTTTCATTTGCAAACGCAAGCGTGGTGCTGAGGTCTTATAGGAGAGAATCATGCGGGAAATACCTGCGATCCCATGGCCTGAGTGAGGTGGGCGCAAGCGTATGGTGACGTTTCCGTCGCCCTCTCTCGCACTCCTCCACGCCCCGTGTCGTTGAGTCTTATCAGTGTCACCGGGCGGGTATATACCAGCCGCAGTATCTCCTCATCACTTTGGCCCATCTCTCGCAATGAAACCATGAATGATGATATGTAGACTATAGTCCGACGCATTGGCGTATATTAGAATAGCCAACTCACCATAGAGATTTTCCCTTTCTTGTTATTTCCTATTTATTCCTTCTAGTGCCTCAAGAAGTGTGTAGTGCCACACACTTCATCTCCACTATTATTGTCACTTTCACCCCCTGCGACATGATTATTAGTGGCTAACATTACATACATTGTGGGCTATCATCATCATATTAAATCTAAAACCTCGCCTTCCAGCGGGAAAATATAAATGAATCCATAATTCGGTCACTCGGTGAAATGCCACGCATGATAGATCCGCGGCGCCTATGGGTTGACTCTTGCAATATTCAAATTTCATCTATCACTCCGACGCCTCTCGACGCTCATCACTAAGGATAATATTTATTCTTAGTGATCATGCTAAGAAACGCCTAACAAGCATTTTCTTAGACGCCGCTGCTCGGAGGGCAAGGCTAAAAGATATTAATAAAGATGACTCGCAACCAATTTGTATGGATGATAGCCTTAATCTTTTGCTAAGATAACTCTTTGTTTTCTTCCCAAGCTGTGGATGAAAAATGCGGGATAGTGTATGACTGGTCGCAACCCCGCCGACAACTGCATACGACGATCTAGAGAGGCCTTCCGCTTCGTATGAGCTGCCCAGCCACTCTTCCCTGCCATCACTCCCCAGGAGGCTGCATCTGGCCATCCAAGTACCACCTCTCACCAACACTCATGGCCACCAAGCACTCTCCAGGACTACTTCCCTTGGCGTCGTGGGCAAATGTCCCAGCTTGGCGTGGCCACTCGCGAAGCAAGAACTTTGAGGACAAGGACCGCCTCTTATCACTGATGGTACAAGCAAGCCCATTCTGCGGGATCGCCAAGCCAGGACGCAAATGCTCATCTCCGTAACTCTTGAGCCGTAGGCGACACAATCGCCATCATGACGCTGAGCCGATGCAATCAGTTCCGCTTGTTTCCTCCCTTGTGGAAAAGCGAAGCAAATGGTTCTGGCCAAGGGACAAGGAGGCCGCCAGACGTTGCGAGAGTGGCAATGCCTCCACCAAGATTCCTCGCAAGGTTCTTCCCCAATGGCAAAACCAACGCGCGCGTGCGGGCAAGAATTTCTAATTTTCAGCAGCATAGACAAGAATGGAAACCTATACCAGCAGGCGCGGAGAGGCCGCAGCAAGAGTACATCCCTCCGCCCGCGACTCATGCACTGCGCTGGCATGGAGTAGCGCTCGCCCTGCTATGAACTCTACACGGCCCATACGACCATGTCGGCAAGGGCCACATAGATGTCAAAGCTAAGCATCGAGCGCTCTTATCCCTCACCGCTGAGAAGCGAGCGCTCATCGAGAAGCATGACTCGCAGAACCAAGGCCGGGAGAAGAACGGGCCCTCGAGAAAAGGGTTGAACCCCAAGCAAAGACACACATGCTACAGAAGGACCCCAGAATGTATCAGTGACAAACTAAAGAGAAAGTTGTACTGCTCCTGCAGGAGGAGGAACGCACTTCGCAACCCTCGAAAAGAGTCAAGAAGAAGTCGCCATCGCCTACACACGCCACCATCCAAAATACGAAGAAGCATGGTGCACGCGGCCCCTTCACGCCACGCAGGGTGAAGCCATCTCGCACAAGATCTCCCACCGGGCGGTAGAGGCCCTCGGCTCTAGGTAGCCACGCCGCGTGCGATGGCAATGCACTCGCCGCAGGTGGACGGCGCGACCGGCCGGACCGGGCCGCGGGCGCGGCACTCCTGGCGCCGCAGCGCCGGGCGCCGAGACCACGCATAACTCGCGGCGTCTGCGCCGCCCGGACTTCCTACGGCGACGGAGGCGCCGTGGACCGCGGTGCCGCCGGGCGCGCGGGCGGCGCGCCACACGCCGACGACGGCGGCCCGGCGCCGGAGGTCGCCATGGCGCCCAACCTGCCGACGGCGCCGGAAATATCGGCGGCCTGCATGGCCACCGGGAGCGCCCACACCATGCGTAGAGCGAGCAGCGCCGCCGCACGACGGTGGCTTCGACACAACCGGTCCTCCTCGTCTCGAAAGCCGGAGAAGTTGTCCACCCAACGCATTTCCTTGGATCTCTCCAAATGAGAGAGAAGGCGCCGCAGATTCCGGAGGGGCCTTTGCCGCCAGCCGCCGCACAGACGAGGCCGGGGGAAGGGAGGCAGCGACGGGTGCTCGGTGCAGACCAAAGCGCACGTAGGATGGCCGCTGCCCCGACCTACCCGCGCAGCATGCCGCCGAGGCCATGGATCCGTACCGCGGTGGATCTCGCCGCACGGGTCGAAGCCCGACCTCGCCGCGCGGGGCGGCAGCCATGACAGCGGGAGCGCGACAGCAGCTCCCGGCACGCGCAAGATGACGCTCGTGACGCGCGGGCGTCTCGGCCGGAATGCCGGGCCGCAGCGCTCACCGCTGCTCCAGAGCCGCGGCGACAGTCTCCTCTCGCGGGCCATTACTGCAGAGTAGCGGTGCTACCGCTTCCGACGCGACCAACGTGGCGGATCGCCGATGGCAAAGCACCACTCCACGGCGCCGCTGGCGCCGGGCCGCTGGAGGGGAGAATGTCGCAGCCTGATGGGAGCAGCTCGGCGGGCGCATACCTAATCGCACCGACCACTCCTCCAAAGTCGCCGAGGCAGCCATCTGTCTCGTGCCCCTCCCCAACTCGAGGCCGGGGCGGCGCAGTCGAGTCGACGGCGTCGCCGCGAGAGGGCAGCACGAGGATCGACGACGGCTACGCTGGGCGAAGCTGGCGCACGAGGATGATCGCCGCGGCAAAGGGCCTGACTAACGAGGGCAAAGCGAGGGATGGGGAGGCTGTAGCAAAGACGCCGGGCGGCCGGGCGTCCCCGCCTGTGCTGGGCCGAGAGGCCGGCGCGCGCTCGGCCGCCCGCAGCAACGGAGTTGAGGACAGTGCCGCAGCGGAGACTCAACTCAAGCGCCAGCGACTCTCGACGGGGCGGGCGCATACAGCGGGCGCCGGGCAAAGAAGCTGACGGGTGGCTCGCGACTTGAAGGGACCGACGAGGCGGCGGCGTTTCCCTCGAAGCGCGCGAAGCGCCAAGGAGAGCATCTCACGCGCGCCTGTGGATGAAGCAGGCTCTCCCGAGCCTGAGCGGCGCCGTACCGCAGCCGCGGCCGTGGGGGTGGGAAAACAACGGCGCGCCGGGCGGCAGCGGTCACGGTCGCGCTGGGCTGGTGAAGCTCCGATTCTCCATCCCGACCCAACGGTGGAGCACGGTGGGGTCCTGATCTATTGCTGGAGGTGGAGGAGGAGCTAGGACCGGCGGGTATGCCGGCGGGCGGGGTGGCGCATCGGACAAAGCCGCTTCCCATCGGGAGCTCCCAACGGTTCGAAGTGGTTCGCACTCTTTTTCAATATCATAGATTTCTAAACAAACACCAAAAGTGGTTGTAATTCATGTGCAAATTTAATTAACTAATATAATTTAAATGTAAACTACCTGTGACTAAGATATAAGCAAAACAATGTGTTGGAGGCTATAAAACTCTTGAATATATATTTTTAAAGGAAAAAAATTCTTTTTTAAAACAAAGAGAAATGAAAAACTCTTAAATTTCACATACTGTATATACCCCACCAATATCATCCGGCACAAATCTTTACACGAATGTAGTGTTGGATATTTGGATCCCTATAAAACATCGGATTAAATGGACTAGGACTACATCAATGT